>CAJNOI010000331.1:9205-25038 GCA_905250115.1 Adineta steineri | reverse complement strand
TGTTCTAACCAGATCTTAAATAATTTTAATCCATTACATAATTCATTCGATGATGAAAATATTTTATTTAAATAATCAGATGTTTCTCTATAACGACAATCAAATAAAACTAATGAATTATAATTTGGTGTTGGATAGAATGGTTCATTTTCGTCTTTAATATCATTAAACCAATTCCAACGTAGATTACTTGATGTTGGTAATAAACGTTTCTCATTAAAATAATCTTTTTCTGGTGCAAGTAATATACGAATTGCAAATGATGATGTTTCTAAAAAGAATCGATAAGGAAATTATTTTTAAAATATTGTTTATATATGGCAGCGTTCAAACTTAAACTACGTCCAATGTCGGATTGAGCAAAAAACTTGGATTAGTCTTAAGATCGACATCATATTCTAATTCTTGTCAGTAAACTATATTGAGACCATAGTTTCATCGGTCTTATAATCAGCGATGAAAAAATTAATTTCAAAGTCGAAGAATTATGAGCAGATTTCGTTTCAGTAAGAAACTGAAGTTTTTATGATACTTTTCTCCTCAATCCGACATTGGACGTTGGCATATACAATATCTTTTAGACGTGGAATTCAGTCTATGCATACTACATTCTAATATAGTTCAGGCTTAAGTCACTATAAGACTACGCAACATAGTATTAATCTGTATGAAGATATAATACACATTCGATAACTTAAGAATTTAGAAATAGTTTTATTACCATTTGGTTTTACAATTAAAACAGCTTGATTAAGTGTTGTATCATTTAAATGTGAAAATTCTAATAGATATTGTAATTTTTTTGCTAAATAACAAAGATATATAGCACGTTTTTCAATATATTCATTATTAAGATAATCCTTTTTATGAATACATATATGTGGAATTTCCACAAGTAAATCGACAATTGTTGAAATTTTATTTGATGATTTAACTATTAAACCATCATAAGTATATGAACCAATTGGTTCAATAACTGTTGGTGGAATAAATTGAAATGGTTTATTCATTTTTGAAAATGTCAACGGAATTTTTATATCAAATTTTCCAAGCCATTCAGACATTGTTGATAACTAAATAAAAAATACATTTGAAGAAAAATACGAGGAAAGATGAATTCAAATTTACCTCTCGAATTTTGCCTTGTGGAATTGATTTAAGTTCATTTGAAATTTGTTCAATAAATTGATCTATTTCATTACGTTGATTTTCTTTTAATGTTACTTCATTTAACAATGCATTGACCTTTAAAAGAGATGAAATATTATTTTATTTCATTAAGAAAACTGTTTCATTTCGGAGAGATTGATCTACATCGTACATTAACAGGAATATATTCATTTTTGGAGCTAGATATTTTAATGTTTTTTTTTAAACATAAAAATACCTACTTTCATTTTTGTTACAGTCGAATGAAAAGCTATTTCTGATTGGAAATAAGCTGATTCTAAATCTTGTTCTTCGATAATTTTTGTTTTTTTCTTTTTCTTCTGTCCATGTCCATTTGTAGACGAAATACCATTTGCTTTACGTTTTAATACTTCCATCTAGAACTGGTTTAATTCAGACAAAAAATTAACAGTTTTTATCAAATGTTTTGTATTTTATTATGATTATCCTTTATGTAATTTTTAAAAAAATGTATCTGATATATTGCGGAAAAAAGAACATTATTAATTAATTGTTCCTTTCACGAATGTTTCCATGTAGAAAAATATTTACAGTAAAAAAAAATGAAATAACAACAGAAATACACCGAGGTACAAAAATTATTAATCACATATTATTCTCTTGTTTGACATCATGCAGAATAATTATATCACCTAAAAATAAAAGATTTTATTAAATTAGAATAGCTGTTATTTCAATAAATTTGATGAAAATGTTCATCCGTTACTAATGGAAAACTTCTCAAAATATAGGACGCTAATATTCAATTAATTGATTCCTGTATATTAACTCAGTATTTTACCGTTTTGTTGTCTATCATCATTTCTTTGTGTTTCAGTATGTCTTTGATCAAGAAATTGAAGATATTTGTTATATGCTTGTTTATGGGATTCTGACATTGCATGTGATTCTAATAAACCACGTCGTTGACATCCAAGATTATTATCATCAGATGTAACTATGGAACGTTTTTTCTTTTGACCACGTGAACCCAAACATTTACGCCAGTTTTTGATACCTATTGAATAAAATAATCAATAAATATTAACTAGATAAAACTAAATTGCAACTACCATCACGTGAAAAAGCTCGATTTCGATTTGAATCAGCAAATAATCGACAATAGAAGCAGTAAGCTCGACAAGTTGTTAATGAATACTCTAACCAATCTGAAAATCGAATATCATCAAACCATTTTACACGAAAGCGTACTATTCCTTTTCCAGTTTGCGTTGATTTCACACTTGTTTGAAAATGATCTTCATCATCACGTGGTTGATATGGTCCATCTTGTATTAATAACCGTCGTACTTCATCTGTTAAATGATCTGATCTTGCTGGATCACGATCCAATGTACTCGATGATGATGCATATTTTCGATTTTGTAAAGATGTGGTACGATAATCTTTTTGATTATGTCTATTTCCTTCATTTTCATGTAATGCATATGTACAAGATTCGTGTGGTTTAATTGGAGAAATACTATCAATAGATTTAACATAAGAATCTATTATTGATTGCATATCAGCACGATATTGATCGTAACTGGAAGATGTATCATCATTATCCATATTTAAAATAATGAAAACGAATTTAAATGTCTCTTCAATTCAATGGATATGTGGTAAGTAAAATCTTTTCATTTTCAATGGATAAACAAAAGAACTAATCATAAAATAGTAAAAACTATTAATAATGAAACAAAACGACCTCTATTGAAAAAAGAATACAACAATCATCTTCTTCGTCAGCTTTCTTCTTTTGAAATGAATCATTTTTTTTTATTATCATAATGTCTATCTATTTCTTTTTCTAAGTAAAAAGAACAGAACAAAACAAAACAAAATATATCTTAATAAAACAGAAAGAAAAAGAACGAGAATAGGAGAATTTTTTCTCTGTCTCGACAGGGCATAGCCACATACGTTCTCTACACACAATAGATGTATGTGTATACATATATGGTCCGATTCTGGGATGGTCATGTCTCGCCATTTTTACGTGACTCATCCGCTTTTTTCTGCTTATTTAAATTCGATTTTGGCTTTAGTATTACGATTAAATCGTAACTGTATTGTTAAATGTTTACAAAAAAAATGTCTTCTTCCGAAAGCCGTTTTTATTTCCTATTCACCGGTGTATGACACATAGAAACGTTCTCTTTCTTTCTTTTCTTAACCTCCTATTTTATCTTTTCTTTTTTTTTTATGGTCTCTTTTTTCACTGTGCTCTGACTATATGTTAGTGACTATTGTACACAAAAAAGAACGACATTGATTCATTACAGTAATTATCATTGCTAACTCGTACCTTTTTATTATTGTAGATTCATCATCAAAATCAGAATACAAATGAAAAGTACTAATTTTAGAATGGTAACTATATAATACTTCTATTCGATTGTATATATTAGTATTCGATTTTTCTATTTTTGAGGTTAATAAAAATGTAGAAATAAATTACGATAATAATAATAAATCAAAATCTATTGATGAAGATGATCTTCAATGTGAAGAATTTGAAGAAACACCTTTATATGCAGCTGTTTTAACTTATATTAGTTATGCTATTTTATGTTTATTTGGTTGGTTACGAGATTTTTTACGACAATCAAAAATTGAAAAAAAACGTGGTGCTGTAGATCCTAATGCATCACTGGTTTGTTAAATTGAATTACACTTTTTTTTCTCATTTATAATTCAATAATTCTTTTCAAGGGATTTGTTCCACTTTATCAAAGTTATGAATCTTTTTATACACGAAATATGTATACTCGTGTTCGAGATATATTTAATCGTCCAATTGCAAGTGTACCAGGTCCTCAATTTGAATTAACAGAACGGATATCCGATGATTATAATTGGACATATAGGTAAGTTTATGCTTATATAACAGATTTTCTTTTATTGATAATATTAATGTTTTAAGATATACAGGCAAAACAGTTAGTGCTATTAATTTGGGTTCATATAATTATTTGGGTTTTGCTGAAAAAACTGGTCCATGTGCTATAGATACGATTAATGGACTTAAATCATATGCTATTGCAAACTGTAGTACCCGATCGGAAATCGGTGAGTAATATGTTTGTTTGTTTAAATCAAGTGCAATACTTTGTTAACGGAATTTGTACTTTTTCTTTTCTTCTTTCAGCGAATTTTACTCTATGACTGTTCTCATATTTTTTGAGAATACGTATGATTGTTTCTATTTATGTGATTAGTCGTTTTAAGAGTTATATTGACTCAACATATGGATGACATAAATAACCCCCTTATTTTATTTAACTGATAGGTACTCAACGTTATCATATTGAACTTGAACAACTTGTAGCTGAATTTCTTGGTGTCGAAAGTTGTATTGCCTTTGGCATGGTTTGTTAATATTTTTTTATAGAAATATAAAAGAGATTACTCTCCTATTTTTTTTATTCAGGGTTTTGCAACAAATGCATTGAATATACCAGTGATTGCATCAAAAGTAATATAAATGCAAAATTATATAAATAAAACTTATATTATTTTCAAATAGGGCGATTTAATTTTAAGTGATGAAATGAATCATATATCGCTTATATTAGGTATGCGTCTATCGGGTGCTTGTTATCAAACATTTGAACATAATGGTAAATGATATTTTTGTTTGTTTATACTAAAAAATAAAAATTCAAAATAAATAGATATGAATGATTTGGAAAAAAAATTACGTGCTGCTATTGTTCATGGTCATTCACGAACAAATCGACCATGGAAAAAAATCATAATTGTTGTTGAAGGTGTATATAGGTTAGTATAATTTAAGAAAGAAAATTTTCATATTTTATGAATATTCTGTTCAGTATGGAAGGATCAATTTGTCGTTTACCACAATTGATTGAACTTAAAAAGAAATATAAAGCATATTTATATATGGATGAAGCACATTCAATTGGTGCAATGGGTAAAAGTGGTCGAGGTATTGTAGATTATTTTAATGTCAATTCGAATGATGTTGATATTCTTATGGGAACATTTACAAAAAGTTTTGGATCAGCAGGTGGTTATATTGCAGGAAAAAAGGTAGACGAGTTTTTTGTCTTTATATTGAATAATACATAACATTATGTATTATAAATTTTAGTCTCTCATCGATCATATTCGTGTAAATTCTCATGCGCATACCTATGCATCAAGTATGTCAGCACCTATTGTTCAACAAATTATATCTTCGCTTCAACTTCTGAAGGGTCCAGAAGGTAAGAATAATATCAAATAAATATATTCATTAAATCAAATATAATATTCTAGGACAAAAACGTATTAATCAATTAGCAGATAATGCACGTTATTTTCGACGAAAACTAGTCGATATGGGTTTTATTATTTATGGTAATAAATATTCACCCGTAGTTCCAATGTTACTTTATATGCCAGCTCGAGTTACTCGTTTTAATCGTGAAATGTTACGTCGTGGTATTGCCGTTGTGACTGTTGGATTTCCAGCAACAAAATTATTAGAAGCTCGTGTTCGTTTTTGTTTATCAGCCGCACATACACGTCAAATGCTTGATGCGGTATGTACTTTATACTCTATCTTCTAATTATCATAACTTCATATGTATTATAGGCATTGGAAGCAATTGACGAAGTTGGCACCGACATATCATTACGGTATTCAACACGACACAAACCTCAACGATTGAAAGACTTGTAATTTCAAAAAAAACACTTTCAGATATATCATACTTATGATACTATATCTCTTTTTTTTTCTTTCCATTTAACATAAGAACAAATATTTCGATTATAAATTGATCTCAATAGAAGAATACTCGTTTTGTTTTTGTACTCCTCTTTTCTTTTTGATTGTAAAATAATAATCAAAAAATCTCTTATTATTTCACTTTTTTTGGTTTTTTGTTCCGTTTGTCAATGTTTCATATTGAGCTTAAGTCCATTTATTTTGCTCTTTCATATAGTGCCTTTGCTTTCGTCTTCTTCTTCGTTTTTTCTTTTTCTTCCTTAGTTTCTCTTATTACATATATGTGTATGTGTTTACAATTTGTCCAAGTACAATATGTGCATATTTATCTTTTCTATCTCTTATTGACTATATTCAATTAGCTAAAAAGTGTCGAATAATGGCTTCTATTTGTTTTTTTTTTGTTAAACACAAAAAATAATATTTATTATAAAAAGTTATCCATTGAATTTTGCTTTTCAATTTCATGATCTTATGTCAATCTTTGGTGAGATGTGAAGTCTACTTATCATCTAAAGGTGCTTGCTAAACTCTGATCACCTCGGAAGATTCTCTCGTAAGATGAAATAAAATAATCATGATAATAATATAGTCAAACTAATTGTAGAATGATATCAACATCCGAAATTTCAGTAATCATGTATGTCGATGATTAATTTGTACGAAATGCGAACCTCGTTAAAATGATATTAATTGCTGAAAAATCGTTCTTATTTATCATATCAAATATAGTCTAGAAAATATAATTGCTCGTTAGAATTCAAAACTTCATTCAAGGATACCGTAGAATACATCACAAATTATCTCGAATATTTGAATGAGAGCAATTCTCTTGTTCTATTATCATTAACTGAATGTTTCTTTCTTTGATAAAAACTGTTTTTCCCGAAAAAATTAATGCTATTTTTGAATATATATATATATAGCAATATCAAAAAGAAAACATCGAATACTCAACAATTTTCTAATTGATATATTATTGATTATAGTTTAGAAAGTATTCTACAGATTGATGTAATATTTATTACCATGGAAACTAATGTATATAAGTTTGCAACAACAAGAAATGTCTGTAGAATATATCTAACTATCACAAATATTGTTTCTTTGAATAAATGTACATAGTTACTTATATTCGAAAAATTTAAGCAGAACGAAATTTAATGAATAAGTCAAATATAGGAATCATAATTATTCAGCATATATACAAAAATATATTTCAGTATTATATAAATAAATTATGAACCTAACTGAATAGATAGATGTCGGTCCCAGCATCTCAGTTTATTTTAACTATTTCAAAAAAAATTTAGTTTTGAATTTATCAAAGCTCGACAATGCAAAACATACGTAGATAAATTAGCTCTTTACGTATCACCTGTGTTATTATCATATTTTAGTAGTACATATTAATGATAAAATTCTGATTTGTATGATAACAAAACATTTAAATAAAATAGTGAATATTTGCATGTCATTATGTGACTAAATGATAGGGTCTTAGCAATTTCCTGATTTATATTGGTATGAAAATCATTCATCTGCAACCAATTAATATGGTAGTTAGCTTTGCTATTTAATTTCAATGAAAATATTTTATTATAAAATGAGAATAAATTAAAGTTGAAAACATCCTTATTTACGCAATTAATAAATAATTTAATGAGATTGTGTTGTATGTTAGAAAACTGTACAGCATTGTTTTATGAATGAACGTATACAGTGATTCGTTTAATATAGAAGTAATCGAGATTTCAAAAATATTCAATCGTGTGGTACAGAAAGGATCTGGTACCTGATGTGAATGTGCATATAGTAATGTAATTTAATTTACAGTAGTTTCTTTTATTTTTGTTAAATTTCTATAGCTGATTGTTGGATATTCCGTAATATGTGACAAAAAATATAAACATACTAAATATCTGATTAATCTATTAGACGGTTTACAAATGAATTGTAGCTGTACATTCTCGATTATCCGTGCAACAAACATATTTATCAATTGTTCGAATCCTGAGACTGTGTAACCGATTTAGACAATTATTTAAGAATTTCTTGATGTGCCTAACAGATCAGAATAGCATCCTTTAATGTTTGAGCATTTCAGATTATTACTAAATTGTTTTGTGTAACATGTTTAATTCTTTATACTGTAAATGTTATTACTAAATTATACATGTAGTTTTATTTTTCAAAGAGTATATATATATAAGAATTTTGCAGTTTTATAGATGTGAATAGTTATGATATTTTCATTAATTCAATTAATGAGTCTGAATTTTTCCTAGAATATCTGGTCTAGTGGTTGTATTGTAGAAGATTCAAGCATAATTAAGATAAGAAAATTATTTGTGAAACTATAACACAGAAAACTATTAAAAGTTTTATATAATGTATCAATCATTCTAGATGGACAGTGTAGATTGCCCTCATACACACATTCATCCTCATCAGCAGATTAAAACTTCTCAATTTTTACACTCTTTGCTCATATTCAATAAAACAATTACCACTTATTTCTAATAGACCATAGAATCAACAACGACAACATCGCATAATAATGCTGATTCTTTATCATCAATATTATAATTCCAGTGTAATGACATATTCAACATTTCATCATAATCATTTATTTATTTTTCAATCAAAATCATGCTTTTCTCTCATTTTTATCAAGGGTAATAAACACATAAATCAAATTCTAATTGATTATTTTATTTTTGACTTGGGTTAGTCTCAATCAATACAAATTTCTATATATTTTATCGATTGAATAGTTGTCTAACAAAACTAAAATGAAAAGGAGTTGATGCTTGTACCATTTCGGTTATTTATTTTTCATTTCAATATTGTTTTCTATTGCGACTGATGAGACTAAATTATGAACAATTTCACTTCCAATAAGGAAATAAGTAAGTGTCGTCTCTATGGAAAACAGTGAACTCACTCTATAAGACATCAAAATTTTTCATCACTTTCATTTTTCTATCAACCATAATAATAATTAGAATATATGCTAAAACTGTTATCCTTCTTAAAACTGTTACTATGAGCTCTGTTTATTGTTGGACAATAATCATAACCATATGAAAAAAATGAACGGAAAGAACAAATGATAATATAGAACAAAAAGAAGAAGAAAAGATAAAAGAACATGTATGTAAATATATATTTTAAAATCAATCATCAATAAAACTACAATTCCACAGTTTTTTTGGAAGATAAAAGCAGCTTTGTTCTTATGCATCTGTAGCATTAGAAGGACGCAGTTCGTTGAGTGGAATAACAGAAGGTGTTCTGGTCGATGGACGTACTCCACAAAGATGTTCTAGGACTATTTGCCACAGATGACGTCTTATAGGAGACAATATTAACCATATGAAGAATAGTATTGACAGACCACACATGGCTGCAAATGTCACAAATAAACCACCCATTACTTCAATTGACAATTCATTAGATGTGTCTGATGAATGAGAACAAGTATTTGCTTGAAACCATTTACTTTTCAAGTCATCAAATGTGCCTGATTCTCTTAATGATAATATGTTCACATCTAAAACTTGTTCATATATCCAATTTTTCTGAAAAACAAGACCAAATGCACTACGATCAAAACCTGTGCCAACTAAAGTTAAATTACAATAAATACTATTAGTTGCATATTCTAAAACACCCTCATCCATAATGGCTACATCAATCACTTTATTTAGTAAACTAGTAAATATTGCTTCTTTTGTTCTTAATGGATAGAAATTTCGAATACCATTGGAGATTTCTCGTAAATAATAAGCTTCAATCGATGAATAAGTAACGATACCAATGCGACCATATGGTATTTTGCCATTTTTAATGTCATCAATTCCAGAAATAATGTTTTGTGTCTGTTTAAGAGTTAAACTAGAGGTTAAACTTGCCTGATATGTTGCTACTAAGACAAAACTTAAAAAAATTACACTAAAAGTTAATAATCGACCAGCACCTGTGTTCACTTCAAAATCTGCACCGGGTCCCATGATCGTTCCGAGAGGATACCATGTACTCATTACAATTCCAGAAATGATTGATCTATCCTTTAATTTAGCATTGTCTCTTCCTTCGAATAAATACATCAATAGAGCAGAAAATATAATAGTACCTAAGATACATAATCGAACTTTCAGTGAAAATGGTCTTAGATAAAACCAGAAATCTATACTAGCAGAGGCTGTATCTTGAATAATGACACGTAACGAATTATCATAGATTGAATCAGTAAAAGAAACTTTTTCTCTTCGTGCAGCAATAATTGTCACATCACCTGCTACTATATCATAAACATTATTTGCTATATCGTCTACTAATCCATTGTAGCTGTGATCTGATGACAACAAAGTAATGTTTGGAATAAATCCCATTTTCATTTGTAAAATATCAAGAAGATCAGGTATATATCCAATTAACTTTTTTGTTATTGTTCCATTTCCATCTGCTACTTCTTTAGTCATTGTAAATGGTGGTCCTTCGATAACAGCAATTCTTAATGTTACACCTGCAATTGATGCATAACCTGTGGGAGCTACTAATGACTGTCCAGGCCATACAATCGTATTTTTTTGTGAATGTGATGTCCAAGCATCGAGACTAGACCATACCAATACTGGAACATAGTTTAACTCATTTGATAAACTCTGAATGTTTTTCACAATATAATAAATACCATTAACTCGATCTGTTGAATTAGTACTAAACTGTACAAGTCCAGATACACCAAGAAATGTATTAGTATTAATTATGTCAAATAATGAACTGGAATTAAGCAATCGTCGATTAAAACAAAATGAATCATTCACAATTGATAAACATGGAGAAGGACGATTAGTAGTTGTTGAACAAAGTTGTTCTAATGATCGGATCAATAACCAAGTTGCATCAAACGTAAATAATGCATAAGCATTAACATTTTCTGGTCCAGGAAATGAATCAGGTTCATATTGTTGCCATATATCGTATGCTGCATTTAGTAATGTTGTATTTATTGGTTGATTAACAGCACTTCCAACTACTGGCTCTATAATTAACATTCCAATTAACTTTGCATTATCTACTTGACTAAAAGAATTTAATTGAACAGTTGAACTTAATATCCATGTAAAATGTGGTCCAAGTACATCACAATCAATTGCTCTTTGTAGAATTAAAGATGCATGATTTGTCTCAGCCCACAATATAACATTTCGAATGGAACTACTAAGTAAGAGATTCTTTAGATCACCTCGAATAGTATGTGTCACAGTATCAAACATTATCATTTGTGTAATTGTCAAATTGTTGTCATTGAATGCATCAGTTATTGCTTTTGCTCCACCAGATCCAAATGCATCATTTTGATAGATAATTATCGATGATGTCCAGTTAAATTTCATGAAAAGTTGAGCAATTGTTAATGCAGCTGTATTATCTGATGGAACCGTTCGATAAAAAGTAGAATAAGCTTCTCGATCCGATAGATCAGGATCTGTTGAAGAATAGGATATCATAGGAATGGAAAGTTGTTCAGTGAAAGGTGCAATAAAGTGAGATTCTCGAGAAAATGTTGGTCCGACAATGCCAACAATGTTTGAAGTTGATATTAGTAGACATGAATTGCTAAAAGCAGTCATTACTTTACCTTCACTTGCTACTAGCTGTGAACCAATGAACTGTCCATCAATTGTTATATTATATTGCTGAGAAAGTAACATTGCTGCCTTGAACATTGCACGAGACCAAAGAGTTCCTGGAGTGGAATCATTCATATTCAATCCATTGCCAAAAATACCCAATAATTGTATATTAGTGGAATCGGATGCAGGCCAAGCCGTTCTCACATTTGATACAACAGATTGACTAATGAAAAGATATATCCATAACCATCTTAAGCTCCACAAAGATGACATCAATATTTGTTGACACTGAAGATCTAATAGATGAATCAAATCTGAAGAAAAAGCATGAAACTGTGTAAAAACTGAAATACTAAAATAAACAAATAAATATATTATTTAGGAAGTGACTCTTTACACTCAAATACCTATAGTCAATTAATTAGAGAATATTAAGTTACATGATAGTGTTATGTATAGTTCATTAGTAAGAAGAATTAACAAGCTAAAATAACTAGGAAGTGGAGATATTTCATGCATAATACTCACCAAGTAAATGTAAGACTGCAAAAAAACTTCATATTCCCTAATGAATAGAAAATACCTACATGTGTATATAGGTAGCTTTTTATATACTACTTAATTACATGTAATCAGTCGATGATAGACGCTTGCATACATATATATACTCTCTTTCGTTCTCTTCCGTCTTTAGTTATTTTTCAATGCAACTCCCTTCCCAAGTTATTGGTTGTATTTTTCTTTTTCGTTTGGTTTTTTCCACCTTTCTTGTCTTTTATCTCCCCATGCGTCTATACAAAATGTATGCAAAGTCATGTTCATCTAAGAAATATGTGTAAACACCACTAACTATATAAATATAACTTGCTATTTTGCCTTATTTGAGAGAATAAAACAAGAGTAAATTTTTATATAATAGATAAATCACAAATACTGTTCAAATATGTTATTTTTAATTGTAATAAGAAACTCTGAACTTTTCACAAGTTCTTCAATGATCATAAACCAAATGTACACTCGTTTAAATTTCCATATCTTTCTCTTATTATAACCTTCAAAAGATTGATACCTTCAACCGTTGTCTTTTTAATGTTTTAGTAAGCTTAATCCAGTAATGTAAATTTTCATAATCGGCAAGCCGATAAAATTTGTTTGCCTCTTCCAATTCAACTCTCATAATTTCAACAATCCATAAGTACTATTAAAAATAAACTAGCAGATGTTTATCTTGACTCTACAGTTTTCTTTTACGATAGAATTCTTAGAATTTTTAACAACTTACAAATTGAAAATATAAAATTATTCTTTACATCAATATTGTTTCATCTGAATAATACTTTTATTTAGATATATTTTCATATTTGTCATCTCTTCGCTGATCTGCGAACATGAAGAGAAAGCCATGTGTACATTTTTACTAGTATTACTACTATTACTACTATTTTCCTTTCAAAAAGGTTCTATTTGTTTATTTCTTATTTTATTTTGCATAAGATTGATCAAACGCAAGAAGTTTTACATAGAACTGTTCATTCTTTTGACAGAGACAACAAAATCGATGAAAAACTAAACCATTGATCGTTGAGTTAAACATGCTTTACTGTTAACTCCTGTAGACTATTTCTTATTACTTGAATTTTCTTTGTTCTTCTTCATGAGCTGATAGTGACAATTGTTTCTCTTTCAATCTGGCAATGTCTGCTTCACCTCTTTTCACCATTTCATGTTCTGGTCCATAATTAGCTTGATAGATCGAAAGACTCTCATTGAAATAACGATGTGCTTCCGATAAGTTATTCATTTTTTTATAACATAAGCCAAGATTTCTTAAACTTATTGCGATGTAAGTGTGATCAGAAGACAATGTTTGACGAAAGAGTTCAAGTGCTTTAAGTTGACATCGTAATGCATCTTCTATCATATCATTCTTGGAATATAAATAAGCCATTGATGTCAAACATTCAGAAGTAGCTTGATAATCAGAGAGTGTGCAATTCTTCAATACGGATAGAGCTTGTTCATAGTATTTTAGTGCTTTGTCTGGATTGTCATCCTTAATCAAATCAGTCATAATCATTAATGTTCGAGCAATACGAGGATGATTTTCACCCAATCTAGTTTTTTGAATAAGAAGTTTTTGTTGACACAAGTCTAAGGCTTTGTCAATTTCATTCATCTTTTTATAAGTATTAATGATCCAACCGAGATGAATTGAAAGATTTGAATGTTCGAAAGGTAAACACTGTTCTTCCATATTTAATTGTTGTTGATAATAATCCAGAGCAATATCTAAAATACCTTTCTTCTCATGAGCATATCCTATTCCACCGAGACATAATGCTGTCTGAGAGTGTTGATCAGGGAGAACATGTTTATACATCTCGAGAGCACGAGACAAATAAGTAAGAGCCGTATCCAAATCTTCTTTATCCATGTATACTCTCCCAATATTTTCGATTGTTATTGCTTTTCCTAGATTATTACCTGGATGTACGCTTTCATCAATTGTCAAAGTCTGTTGCATATAATCGAGTGCTGTATTAAGATCACCTTTTGCTCTATAAATAATACCAATATTGTTGAGTGAACCAGCAATGTCAGGATGATTAGATGGTAGTTGTTTTCGACGCATCTCATAAGCTATCTCATAGTTTTTCAATGCCAAATTCAATTCACCTCTCTCCATATGTACTAATCCAATATTATTATAAACAGTTGCAATGTCAGGATGATCATGTGGAAGTGATTCCAATAGCATATTAAAATATTTTTCTGCACGATCTACTTGGTCCAACTCATATAAGAGAAGTCGGCCAAAATAAATAAGTGGTGTGTATTCTTCCATCTCTTGTCTCGATAATGAAAGATATTCTTCAACTTTTTCTGCACCTTCATCAGTTGCATTCAATTCTACTTTCCATACATTAAGTGTAGAATCAAAATAGACAGAAACAATTTTAAAGAGCGAATTGAGATTAAACAGAACTTCTTCTTCACCTTCTATTCGACTTTTATTTCTAACATCAGCAAAAATCACTGTTGTCAATAAAGGATTTGCTTTAATTTCAAATAAAACCGATGTAAAATCATTTGATTGAGTATTTTTATGAATAAACTGAAGTGACACATCGATATTTCTTGATGTTGATAAAAATCCATTTGTTGAAATAGTTTTACCAATGTTTTCTTTTATTTTTTCAAATTCTTCATTTGGAATTTGTGTTCCACGATACAAAGTTAATGTTCCTTCATTTTTCAAAAGATGATTTTCGCGTTCAATAACTGAACATAAATCAATAATAAAGAATCGGAAAGTAAAGAGTAATTCAATATCTTCTGTTCGAAGTGCTTTATTTAATAGTTTATAAAGAAAACATTCATCGTTATACCATTCAATTGCTTTGTCACGAGTATAAGTATTTTCAAATTCTTCAATCTTCTTTAATTCGTGTTTATTATTCTTATAATAATCACGGCACATATCGAGCATTTGTTTTTTTGATTGTTCATCTTGAGACATTTGTTTTAGAACATAAATTAACATTTGATGTAATAGAAATGATGATGATTCCTGTAATAAATCTTTTAATGACTTTTGTTTATGATCAAAAAGAGTAAATGTTAATGTTTGTTTTTCAACTAGATTCATTTTTTCTTTAATTGATTCTAATAAATCATATTGCTTAGTAAATATTCCAATAATTTTATTATATTCTTGCTTCAATGGTTTATAATACTGATCGTCAGCACAAAAAATAAATATGGCAATCAAAGATCGATGATGATGGCTTTGTAAAAGTAATTGTTGAGCAAAAGCACCTGAAACAATAAGAAAGATTTGTTCATCTTTGATTGATTTGATTAAATCGAGACATCGGTCAAAGTCAGAATAAAACTGAGTAGCTGAATTGAGTTCAATTAACATTGTTTGAATGAGAAGAGCATCATCTGAATCATTCATATTCCCATCAAGCCAAATCAATTGAATATCTTCTTTGTTATCTGAAACTTCGTTTGGAAGAAGATTCTGTCGTCTTTCATTCAAAGATTCACCAATAGCCATTAGAATTAATAATCACTTTATTAGTACCTTAAAAAAACTCAACAAACATATTTTATTTCAAAGGATTTTTATATATTGTGTGTTACAGAAGCAAAACATTTCTTTTCTTCTTACTTTTCTCCACCATTATTTAATAGATAAAGCCGATAACAATGTTATATTAAAAGTGCTTCAAGTTGTGTAGTAAAAGTGAATGTCGTACTGTTACTTTTTT
>CAJNOI010000330.1:0-78366 GCA_905250115.1 Adineta steineri | reverse complement strand
AAAAAAAACAAACTTATTGTTTTTTTCTTCTTCTCTGTATTGTTTAACAGCATTTTGTGTTGTATATATATATAGTTTCATTATACCCACATACACACATTTTGTCATTTTTTTTCTGTGTTCATGTGAAAAATAAAAAAAAAACAAGGCAGTTAAGAAGTCAGAAATGTTTATGAAGAAAAGAAAAAGTAGAAGAAGCAGAAGAACAACAGCCGGTATATATATATATATATATAGTTTTCTTATAGAGTTCATGTATATTATTTTGATTTTCTAAGTTAATCGAATTAGTAAACTTTCAGCTTGATGAATTTCTTCAGTAAGTGTTGATGCATGAACAGAACTTTTCGCACGTGCAATTGATTCACGTAAACCTGCAGGTTCTTGTAATAACATAGCTTGTGTTAAATCTAGAATAAGAATTAATTAAGAAAGATTGTTTTTTCGTTCGATAATTTTTACCTTTTCGATATACATCAATATCGGAAAACGTATGTCCTTCATAAACGACATATTGTCTTCCATCTAATTCATATTGATGCAGATCTTTAGGACGATCATGATAAAATTCTTCCAGTACACGTTCATCCACAGGTGATGTTCCTCGGTCCATTTGAGGTTGTTTTGTAGTCATACCTCTTGCATTTCCATTATTATTAAATTGTGATCGACGAGGAGCAACTTGTTGTGCGGCATTTAACGGAAGTGAATTAGCTGGATGAGATCTTGCACTTTGTCGACGATCTGAACTTGCATCTCCTAAAAAGTAGAAGTTTTTTCATCAAGTCTTTCAACTATATTTAATTAGAACTTGTTCCTTTCTTTTATCTTATAATCTATACTACGATAATAAATATTTATCATGATAATTTCTATGACTTTCAAGATTTCAGTAATAGTTCGATCAAACTATTATTATCTATTCATCTTAAATAGTTATAGAAATATATTTACCCAATAAATAAAGAAGTGAAGTGTAGAATGCAATCGATGTTGCTGCCAATATTCCAGATAAAAGTGCAGCAACAATATCTAAATTAACCGTTGATTTTTCTTCGAAAATTTATATATATATATTGATTTACCTTTATCAATACTCGAATATGTGAGTGTGACATATCCTGAACAATGTGCAATACAAAGAATCAAAGCAATCATTAAACTACATTCAATCACTATTGTAATGATTGTAACAATAATACATGCTAATGATCTTTGCACTATATTATAATAATATTTTATTATTAACGAAAATAAATTTTTTTATGACTTACCATATCGGCGATTTGATACAAGAATGCATATATGCATTAGAAAAAGCACACTAGCTAAAGAACCAATTATAACTACAATCAATGGTATTTGTAGAATATCTTGATCTAAAGAAAAAAAAGATACGTATTGCTATTAAAAAGATTGAATATATATTCTATACATTGTACACCCCATAAAATAGCAAATGCAATAATCATCATAAATGATAATATACTAATAATCATTGTTACAATAACTGTACGTTTGTTAATATTAAAACGAATACTTAAATAAAGTATAAAACAGAAGAGTATAAACCAATTAAGTAATAAAAGTGTATATGTCCACCAATTTGCATAAGCACCTCCATATGCATTTGTACATATATTTGAAGTTATTGCTTTAGCACTTGCAAGAATTTTTGTTTCAACTTTTACTGCATTTTCTGCTAAAAATTCAAACGTTCAAATAAAATAATAATAAATTCAATTAAAAAATATACTTGATACACATGGAGCTGGTAAAAGAGTACTACATAAATAATTATTAACACATCCTTGAATACTATCATATGCTGCACAATAAGTTCCAAGTGCTACTTCATATGTACTGTTAGGACACCATGGAATAACTGTATCATCAACAACAGATCCATCAAGCCAATGCCATTTAGAATCGCGAACTAAATTAATTAATATTACATTTTGACTAAGAATAACAATTCTATCTGGATATTATTAAAACAAAATTCTATTCCTGTTACATATATAAATTAGTTTTTTTCTTTATTCTTGACATATACCATATTTCTTTTTTGGTGATAACAATATTAAATGAAGAAATTTATTAAGAATATTTTTTTTTAGTTAAAATAAATAAATATTACACTTTATTTAAGCGTAGTAGAGGTAATTTTTTTTAATACAAAAAAAATGATTTTTTTTCTCTCTTTGTCATTCAAGCGAAGAAGTGTTTCCTTTTAGTTTAAGGAAATAAATGTTGCTGCCGGAAAGCGTTACGAACTTACGATTTAATGTTGCATCTATATGAGTGTTTTTCTTTTGCTTATATTAGAAAAAAATAAGAAAAAGAAAAACTTTTAAATAAATTTTAAACTCTCGGAAATGTTTTATCTACGTGAATAAAAAAATTATATTTTAACATACATGATGCGAAATTATTTGCACCTAACCAAAATAAACCTTTGCCAATGATATCTGCATTTTTCAAAGCATCCAATTGTTTATTTGTAAATATTTCAATTAAAATTCCATCAGTAGTTTTAGTTAAACATTGATTATAAGCATCTGACCATGAAAACGAACTTTGTTTATAATAATAACATAAATTTGATGGATCACCATTAGGAAATGAACTCGGACATTGACTTGTTACTACGAAAAAATAAAACAATTGATTTAATACATATAGATGTATAAATTCATACCTTGTTCCATAAGTCCAATTGTTAGAAGAAATAATATAAGATTCAATTTTAGGAATGTCATATTTGATAAGAGAGAAAAAAGATATATATGTTTACTGTTCAGAGTCTTTTGTTTTTATCACTGGTAGTTGTCATCGTTGTGGCAAGATATATTATGTTTGTTGGTATCTACAACAAAGAATATTTTCACTCCATAACTTTCACTTAATTTTCTCTATAGGCTCTCTCTCTCTCCTCCTTTCTTTTTGTGTCTTTTGGTTGCTAATATAAAAAAAACTCGTTAGTTTTTACATCTGTTATTTTTCTCATCTTTACTTTCTCTTCACGGAACGTTCACGTCTCTCATTTTTTTTCTCTTTCTCGTTCTTTTTTAGTAATTCGTTTTACTATTTATATACGTAATATCAAATACCAATGATACATCTATATACAATTGATTTTGATTCTTCCGAAAAAGAATATTAAGAAAAATTCTATTGGAGTATTAAATTTATGATGTTAATAAGCATTTTTTTTCCTAATACATCGAAAAAAAAGAATTCTACTAATATTGTCGTCATCACTTCAAT
Organism: Adineta steineri; assembly: GCA_905250115.1. NCBI lineage: Eukaryota > Metazoa > Rotifera > Eurotatoria > Adinetida > Adinetidae > Adineta > Adineta steineri. The sequence goes on along the minus strand of CAJNOI010000330.1, from coordinate 75,096 downwards.
CACGTTATGTTGGATGGAATAACAAAAAAGAATATAGAAGAAGTTCTCTATACAGGACATAAAAGAATTCTTATAAGAATTAAAAAATAAACGTATTGATATCAAATTTCATATAACAAAGCATAGCAACAGATTAGATTTCATTATCAAACATCAATAAGTGATTAACAATCAGGCTATGATAAAATAAAAACTTTATCTTCACATAGTATTGAATTAAAGATAAAGATTTTACTGCTAGTTTTATCTATCTAATAACAATACATTACTAATGTTTTTTTTCAATAGTAATGAAATTTTTTTATTTTGTAAAATAAAATAAAACTATTCGATGAAGTATTTGTTATTAAACTAAATAAAAAAAATCAATATGTTGTGTGTACTGCTTCAATCAAATTTTACTTAATAATCATTAATAAAAGAAAAAACAGAGCACAAATTCTTTTCTTTTTTTTATGAATAATTTATCTCTGTTTTACTTTTTTTAATTAATAAAAATTAAAATTGACTTTTTTTTAATATTCTAAGTTTTAAGAAATAGAGAAAAAAAATTTGAAGTAAAAACTTGAATATACAATTAACGATGAAGTAAATTACGGAATCTTGGGTACAGTTAGTATGAGTAAATAATTCTTCTACATTTCATCATACAATATATATTTCTAAAGATGATAAAATGAACTCTCAATATATCATAAAAATTCGTGATTACTACTAGCAAAGTCCAACTGTTCTTTTGAATTCTTCTTCTAAGAGTCTTAAGTAGAAATGGGTGGATAGTTTAAATATCATGAATGATGAAATTGACAAAGTATTCTCGTATAAAATGAATAAAACTTAAATTTTTAGATAACAATTATGTTTTTCTACAAAAATAAAAGACATTCATCAAAAAACGTTTTCTTGACAACCTTTCTTTGAGATACTTGCATTTCTTTAATTGATTACCATGGAAAGAAAATAACAAAATAAGTTCTTATGAAATGAAAACTAATACCTGAATACCAAAACGATCTCTAAAAACAATGATATATTTCAAAATATATATATAATGCATTGTTTTTAATTAAACTTAAATATATATATATATATATTGACTATACAAAATATTTGAGAAAATCATGAAAACTCATTTCTCATTTAAAATGAACGATACATAGAAAGGAAAATTATTATGACTCTAAATATACAATAGAGTCATTATACGGCAAGAAACTAATAGAATTTACTCCTCATTTAATATTTATTACAAATGGAAGAAAAAAAATATTTACTATTATTATTATTAAATAGATAAGTAAAATTGCTTTTTTCGAATAATATTTATATAATGAACTATATTAGTGCAGCTATGCATCGTTTAATAATGTTTTTTACTGATGAAAAAAGATTCGTGGATATTTAAGCTGTTTAAACTCCATCTTTTGACTACCAATAGATCTCAATTAGATATGAAAAACTTCAAAAGGATTTATTATCTTGTGCTTCCATTTTTGCGATATGATTATTTAACTGGATCTTCGATCTTACGCATAGTATTTCAGGAAAAACCAAATAAACGAATATCAACCTGACATTTTACCCACAGATAGATCTGATGATATCTAGAATATTCCTAAAGTTCCAGTCAAAACGAATACTTTCTTCGTGAGATATTCAATTTTTAGAAAATCTTCATTTTAAAATATTTTGTGAAGATATGAGTACATACTCAAAATCTAGTAACTTCTTAAGGAAGCATTCGATTTTATTGAAACTTTAGAAATTTATGGACGAAATCTCACGTTGAGATACCGTGTTCAAGATCGAAGATCCAGTAAAATAATAAGATCTCGAAAAAAAAGACACGGGGCAACAACTCCTTTTGAGGGTTCTCATATCTCATTGAGATCTACTGGTGGCCAAAAGATGAAGTTTAAACCGTTTGATTATCTGGGAACATTCCCTCGAGAGTGAAAGGAAAATATTCGAAAGAGCTAAATGTGTATCATTTCACAGCAAATATAAATATGTTTAATAAAAGTCTATTATTAATTTGCATTTTTTAAAATCTTTATTTACTATGAATGCATCCATAATATGTGAGCATTCAAATGGATCACAATGTTGCAACGAATATAGCAGTATAATGAAATTCTTATCCAGACTTCGATCTTTTCTGAAATTTTAGTTAAAATTTCTTTCATGCAAAACATATATGTTTGATTGCTTTCATTATTCAGTTCTCAAGATTTTTGAGCAAAGGAGTCATACGACCATTAGCAACAACAAATATTTTGATGTACTTTTAAAATTATCAATGCAACGTCTATGAGAATAAAAATAGACTTTTATTGCTATATCTCAAAAATTCTTTCTTTTTTGTTCAATTATCATATTTTATTTTTAGTTTGTAAGACTTGAATGAAACAATTTGATCATATAATCATCATTTCTTTTCTTATTTTCTATATATTGTAACAGAAAAATTCTCTTTGAAAAAGTATAAAAGTAATTGTGATCTGCAGCACTGTGCAAAAGTCTTAGTCCTCAGTATTTCAAGTCCTTTTCAGAACGAAACTGATGAACAGGAAAGCCAAATATATACACAGATAAGACACGACACTCGGTAAAAAATAGCATTACTTATAGTTAATTCTCTCTCTCTCTCTTCGTATCGATTAAAGCTAAACACGGTGCTTTCATCAACTTCATCAAACTATTTCGAACGATCAAGTCGTATTGCGTGCACAGAAATCGGTTTCGTTTACCGAGATATTATGATTTTCACTTCTTGGCACGATGTTTGAGGATCGATCGAAGATTTTTCATATGATTGACATTGAGACTACTCAATAATAACTTAACGATTTTTCTCTTCATTTAATTTTTTTTTTTAACCGATTAATTCATATCTAAAACTAAATGTTAAGCATATATAATCATCGAAAGAATTTTATTTAATCTAAGATAATAAAACTGCTTTACATATTTCTTCAACATTCGTTAATCAAGAGCATAAAAACAACAGATGGAAGTTAGAAAAAAAACTTGTTGATAATAATCAAAACATGTGTATATCACCTAATGTGAAAAGAAAAAGCTAATTGATTATAATAGTAATTTATTAAATGTCGAAATTGAATATATATGAGAATTTCTATCTTATTTATTTGTTTTAATAAAATCTTTCATCCGAAAAACATCTTTGACATAATGATGAATTATATTCATGATAAGAAAACATGTAAGAATGATGAGTGTCTATTCGCATCCTTTTGTTTATTTATCTAAAATACGAAAAGAAGAAAAAAAATTCGTACTGACCAATAAAATATAAGAGAATAATGAAAAAAAATTCTCCTTTTTTTCCCCTCTTCTTCAATTCAATGGATATAAATATCAATTGTAGATGTTCAAATTATTATTAAATTATGGAACGTGCAACATTGAAAATTGAAATACCATTTACTGATCATGCTCATTGTATTGGAAGACAAGGTAATCAAATTCAAAGTATTATGTCAGCAACAGATACACACATACATTTTCCTGATGGAAATCGTGAACCAAATGGAACAAAATCTAATCAAGTATTTTTCTTACAAATAGAAATGTAATCTATACAAAAAAAACTTCTTTTTTCTTATAATAGGTATCAATAACCGGTACAATAACATCAATTGAACATGCTCGTCAACGTATAAAAGATATTTTACCTATGACATTAAAATTTTTGATTCCATCAAATAAATTCCATCATATTATAAATGATGATTGTTCATTATTTAAAACTGTTCGTACACGTTTTAATGTTATTGTTCTTTCACGTTCATATATTAAAACTGGTGATGTCTATTGTATTGTTCGTGGACTGTAAGTATCTAAAAATAAGATTTTCTTTAGTTATATTTTTCTCTCTTTTTTTGTTCAAGTATTAATCAATCAGAATTAGTAGAAGCAACAGATTATCTAATTCAAGCATTTTATGGTTCTCAAGCATCATTAACTAAAGTAACATGTCAAATTGAAGTTAGTGAACAATATCATATTTATTTACAAACTCGTCAACAATCAAAAGATATGTGTATTGAATCTATTGAACAGTATACACATACAACTATACAATTTCCGACAATAAATATTAATGGTTACGGAAGAAGAACATCGGTGATAATAACAGGTTCTCCAACAGAAGTTTGTCAAGCAAGAAAATTATTTGATGTAAAAAAAACGTTTTTTCATTCTTATAACTAATTTATCAGACTGAGTAGATCTTCACATAAGACAACGGAAAGTTCAACTTAACTTATTCAGAAGTATATATCTCAAAAGAAAAGTCATGGGATTCATCAATAAGATTTCCGCCAAGGAGGAAGGTCCTATTGGCAAAGAGATAGTGACCCAATTCGATACATATTATTTCTTTCAGATAGATATTTAAGTTTCTTTTTTATATATTTAGTTATGTTTACCAATTATTTTAACTTTTGAAGTACCGAATGAAAAAGAACCAACACGTGGTATGATTGATTTATTTTGTATTTTATAGAAAATGTTTTTTTTTCTATTTTTAGCTCAAATTATTTATATGAGAGATAAACTAAATGTCACGACGATTGTCCGAACACGTAAAGATAAATATGGAAAAGTAAATTATTGATTGATTTTGCTTTTTGATTATTCGAATTTTTTTTTATAGTTAATAACTGTTCAATCACAAGAGTATAACAGTGATCAATTATTTCGTGTTAGATCGATTATTCTTGGTTTAACAGAAATAAATAATGATAAGTCTCTATTTGATCTAAGTAATTATTATTATTTCTTTTTTTTTGCTTGATAGAAGAAAATCTTGATCTATTTTAGATTCAACATCGACATTTTCATCTGATCTTTCCAGTAAGTTATTAAAAAAAAGTAGATTTTTTAATGTAAATTTTCCTCCTCGCATCATAAAGATCGGCAAAATGAGTCTCTTTATTCTTCTTGGCTTAAGCGTAAAAATCATATTGAATATATGTACTATTGATTTAAACTGATTTGTTAAAGATGCCTCTCTATTAGTCACACTTCTATCATCAATTGCTTAAAAAAATCAACATTGTTTAAAAGATTGCACAGATGCCGAACTAGTTTATGATTCGTTTGATCTTGAAATACATCAGCTTGAATCATTAAATCTCTCTATACCTATTATTATTTGAATGATTCATCTTATATTTTTAGTACCGACTACAACATGTACCTCTTCTTCGACTATCTTATCAACTAATCATACAGTAGATAGTATATTAATACCAATTGAAACTTGCTACGTATCACCAATAGAACATACTGATACATTACTTGTACCAGAGTAAGTATTAGAATTTTTATCGGATGATTATTTATTATTTTTATTAAAGAAATAAAATGATTACAGCAAAAAAACCATCACCAATTGGTCACGAACGTTCATCAATACGAAGTAATACAATTTAGATTTTCTTTTGAAGAAATTCATTTTAAATTCTAGATCTCGATCAAAATTTAATCAATTGGTCAACAACTAATGATCAACTTCCATCAGGAAATTTAGATTTTTCATTATCTCAAAATAATTATTCAAGAGAATTATTAACATTATTACATTCTACAAATCTAGAAAAATATTATTCAACATCCTGTAACTTAAATAATTCAATATCATATATAATCGACGATATAACTACTAACAATTCTCATTTCTCATTCTGTTGACTTTTGTTTATTTAGTTGTTTTGTTTTTTTTTATTTAAAATGTATATCGAAATAAATATTCTCACTTATGTCTTTCAAATAATTCAAAAATGAGTGCATAACAGATGTTTAATAGGAATAAAAAACAGATCTATTACAAGAAGTTTTATTATTAAAAAATATTTATTCAATATCAATATGTGCAAGTTATATTTATAGAATTTATTAAAAAAAAAAGAATGATATATAAAATTCATATTTTATTCAACAATGATTGAACTCTTAGCGGTGTTGTCAAGAAATCCGGAAAATTTTTAATTGAAGTTTATTAATCATAGAAGACACAATAAATAAAAGGTGTGGACATATTAAAGAGAATCTGATTTCTTTGAAGCTACCAGTAGTGAGAGTCCATCGAGAAGCTCGACAGCGTCGTTGTAGCGATGGGTGGGTGAGGATGAGTGTGGACGTGGATGTATAGGCATGAACTACTTTTCATTCCACACCCACACCACAAAACTTTTCGACGTGATTTATTTATTTTCCGAATTACTTGACATATTCCTATTTAAGACATATGCTTTGATAAAGTAAAAAACTTATGTCTCTAACCGAAGACATTTTCAGCAATCATATCAATGAATAATACTTATATTATTATGAAAATATTACATTGTCATCTGTCATCATTGCAAATCTATGATAGACCATGAAAAAAAGGAAAGTATAATAAATCTGACATGTTAATAATCTTTTGATGTATTATTGTATGAGTAAAGCAATCTATTCAATGAATCATATGTGTTATTTTGTGGGAAGATCACAACGATTCTTACTGGAAATCGTACTTTCTAATACATCCATAATGCTATTTGGAATATTAAGTATTGTCTTTACGATCTTTCTTACTGTTATGACTATTTATATATAAAGGCAAATACAATGTGCTTTTGATATACACTTTTTATACATGGATACACTTTATGAATGATAACCTTGTGTGACAGTTAAGATATTATATAATTAAAACTATTCTTAACATAAGCAAGTAACACCTTGTGGGGGTTTTTCAACTCTTTATTGAATACGGTTATATCATTTGAATAGTGTTCACGAGGAAAAGATAGAATTATCTGATGGAAGAACAACTTTGAAAGGTTTCAAATAGTCGATTGATATCGTTGTATAAAATCCACATTATTCCACAGTTCATTTACACTTCACTAAATGTATAATTCAATAAAGTTTTGATTTTTTTCTTTTTCTATACAACTATACATAAAATTAGAGGAATATGTCATTATCAATTGCATATCTAGTTCTTATTGTAGGAGTAAATTTTAATTTATATTAACATTTTCAGTTAATAACATAAATTAAATTAAGATGGAATGATCAATTGTGAATCATATTCGCTTTGATACTTATTCGATCTTAATTGATTGATGTAGAAGCATCTGAATGAATAAGATCAGGATCGTTTCGCCTTGCATAACTTGTTGACATCTGCTCAGTCTATATATATTTCTTTCTTTTAATTATATTAAAATATTCTTAACATTAGGTATGATATATTTTTTTCTTTTAATTGTATTAAAATTTTATGGGCATCACATATGATATATTATTGTCGTCAGTTATGATATATTTTTTTCAATGAAATAGAAAGTAGAATAATAAATTTAAGGTCTTTACCCTTTAATAATGATATTTATCCGCCTGCTTTTATAGAAAATTTTAATTAAGTTATAACCGTAACGTTCTAAAAATAAGTGAGTAAACTATACTTTGACATAAAACAGGAAGGAATAGGGTAATTGTAAAATATGCCTTTTATATTATGAAACAAACGTTTAGTATCATATTTCCAAGTGACTGACTTTGACTTAATTGATTTCCTTTAAATTAATGAATAGATATGAATCCAGATACTGTTACTGTTGGTTACTTTTTGAAGGAAATTCATTCATATGCAGTCTAGTGGTAAGGTCTGAGAATAATTAATAGAAAGTTCTTGATGACAAGTTTTGTCTTCTTACCCACGCACGCAATCATCTTATGTGGCACTCATAGCAAATGGTAAGACAGTGAACAATGGACTGATTTCATACTTTACCATAGTGTTGAAAGTAGAAGTTGTACCCCGCATTTGAATATATATGAAATATTATTATTATTAGCTCAAATAAGACGACAGGTTTGTTCAGTTTTTATTGGATTAATAACGTATACATCTGATGGATCGTGCCAATTAAGGAGATTTAATTTCTTTCAACAAAGATGGATCGATCGGCAATGAGAATTATTATTGAACTAAGATGTACGTAATACACGTTTAAAACAAGTGAGAAGTGTATATATTGTAGGCGGTATATTATATATTTATCTTGGACAAAAAAAATAATTTCACACGCGTCATTGAACAATATATATATATGTGTATGGGCGTATACTTATTCTCCCATTACTTTCAGACAAAAAAATGTCCTAATGTATATTCATACATACAGCAGGGGGGTTCCAAATTCTATACACCTGTATGAATAAACATTACGAAGTTTTTTCGTTCTGTTCCTTCCCTTTTTTTTATGAATATTCTCTTAGTGAGACTAATATATGTCGAAACATATTTTGTGTTTTTTTGTTATAGAATTATTTTTCATCTAAAATTCTTGTCAAGTATTATTCATCAAACATGTTCAAATCCTTCATATTATCGAATCAAATTGTTTTATTATTCTTTATCATTTCACTTGCATCATTAAATCGATTTTCACAAGCAACATCAATAGATAACCTTCGTCCTAGTGATATAACTGATTTATCCAGTAATGAAGTAGATGATCAACGTCGAACGTATGATTACAATCAGTTACGATATTTTTTATTAACATCAAATGCTAAACAACTCGCTGCTAAACGTGAACAACAAACTTTTCATAAGCGACAATTGGTTAGACGACATTTGTTTTTTTCTATATATTAAAAAATAATTTATTTATTTTAATTCATAGATTCATGAATACCTTCAATCTATTAATGATCCTGATCGTCTACAAGAAGTTAAAAGTAAGTGAATAAATATATAGTATGCATGTTTATATATTTCCCTAATAAAATATATTTATTGCTTATTTATTACCTCCCCATTACACATAGCTTTATTATTGCACTTTATCATTTAGAACGCTTCACCTATTGTAGTGTTCAAGATATATTGCATGGATCCCTTTGTCGTCGACGTGCAATTCATTATTGATTATTTTTATTTCATCTAGTTAATGCGTGAATGATACTATCTAGTCTAAAATCAGATGCTTTAGCAATATTTCCTTTTTTTTGTCATTATTTGTTAACCAGTGCTTTAATATTGCTAAATAACTACGGCTACAAATATATTTATACTTTATATAACGCAATAAAAAATAACTGCAAGTGAATGATTATAATATTTAGCTTTTATTGTTTTTCTGTGTTGTATTTTAAATCTAACATAGATAAAACTAATGTTTGTTGACATTAGATATTTACATATATGTAAAACTTCAGTTATTTATAACCAAGCTTTACTAATAAAGTCGAATATTCTGCTTGATTACAACGAAATACCAAAAGCAAATAAAGCTCATTCAGTTTCAAAATGGAACTACAAAGCGTCAAAAATCGATTTATGTATATTTTTCTAGAACGTTTTATAACCTTCTGTAATTCATATGAAGATGTAATGAATTCGGATCGAGCTGCCTGCGGTTAATGCCTCATTTAAATCGTCAATACTATCAAAACCATCCCAGCATGTGCATTTATAACAAGTTATTTACCTCTTCTTAACTGTCATCAACCTTTTCCTTTTTTTGTTTTCAATTTTTATTTAATTTATGTATGTATGATGGCAGCTTGAAAATGATATTCTTGGTGCTTGGAACTGAATCAATAGCATGAGAACGAATACTAATCGTATTCATTCACCAACGCTTATTTTTTTTTCTATCGCATCTCACCCAACCCACTATTCTTTTTTCTATTAGTCAACAATATTATTCACGTTAATAATACGTGTATGTGTTATATGTGCTGCTTATTTTTTTTCATTCACTTTCGGTTTTTGCACATTAATATTTCTATGATTTTGTTGTTTCTTGTTGAATTTAGTGAAAAAAATTGAAAATCTATATCTTCTTTTACCATTATAGAACGTTTTTGTGCGAGTTTTGACGAATTTCAATCCAACCGTGCTGTTTGTTTTGGTTAAACTTACAACTATATATTATTCATCTATTTTTGTTATTTTAATTTCCTTTCATTTTTATTCATAATAAAGATAAGCGATCTAGAAAATAAAATATTCAAAATGATGTAATTGATTTATTTGATAAATTTTTAACAAATAAATCAGAATTTAAATCAATACTATCAATTGATGTTAATGTTTGCATACTTAAATTTTTCATATGAATATTACTTGTATAACGATTAGATAATTGTCGATGTTCTTCTCTAGCTGGTCCCCATTCAGCATGAGGCAAACGAGCTTGTTTAATGATCTATAAACAAGCAAAAATACTTATTCAACTATAAAATATTCTAAACACATACATTCCATGTTCCACGACGACAAATTTCAACAAAAAATATATATGGAAGCCAACCAAGACATATTATTACTACCATCCAACCAAGCGCAAGAGCCCATGGTGGATATGTATAATCATCTAATGTTACTTCTTGGTAGAATAACGAAGAGAAAACAATTGTAAACTAGAAGTGACATATGTGTACAAAAAATTTCATGGATGATAGTTATATAAAGAGAAAATATAATTACAAGAAGAATAAGTGGTGATATATATTTCCAACATATTTGCCAAAATTTACTTGGACGTCGTTCTTCACCTAACATTAATGCAATATCATCACAAAAATTATCCATACCATAAACCCATGAAATACAAAATAATTCAATAACACCGATGACTAACCAAGGAAAACCACCGAGATATTGATCGACAATATTTAAAACATAAAGACCACCCTAATAGATAGTTTTATGTGTGATAAAACAATGTTTTTTTGTTCTTTCGAAAAATAGACATACTCGTGTTACCATTGATAAACCAACAAGAAAAAAAATAAATGATAAACAAAACCGGAATAAAATAATTTTCTTTGGTGTATTTAAATAGATTTTAAATTCATCAATTAAACTAGCCATAACTGTTTCCATAATAGAAAACTAAAACAATTTATTTATAGAAAAAAAAGAAGTTTTCATTAGTTTTACTTCTGAACCAAAACCAAGTGTACACATCATTAAAAAGAATAGAAAACACCATAAAGGTGCAAATGGCATCATTGATAAACCTTCGGGAAAAACAACAAATGCTAAACCAGGTCCTTAAAAATATTAACATCTACCGATAAATACTAATAATCAAGAATTATTTATTTAACCTCCTTTAGCTACATCAGCAACACTCACGCCCATTTTAGTTGCCATATGACCTTAAAATAAATCCATCAATTCATACAATAACAAATATTTTTCGCCTACCTAAAACCGTAAAAATTGCAAATCCACTAAATATACTTGTAAACCATGTAACACAACAAATAGCTAAAGTATCACTAAAAAATAATATAAAATCTACTATAATCGAAATATATATTTCATTACCGATAGATATTATTATTGAAATTATTAAATGATGCCATTGCAATCAGACCACCACTACAACAACTTAACGCATAAAAAACTTGGGTACATGCATCTTTCCAGACCTAAATTTTTAATTTAAAAAACAAATTTTTATTCTAATAATAAGAACGACTTACAGATGGATTTTTTAATACACTTAAATTAATTGTTCCCATATAGAATTTAATACCTTCAACAGCACCACTTAATGTTGCTCCACGTATAATTAGAACTGTTAACATAGCATATGGAAATAGGGCAGTAAAATATGCCACCTATTTTAATTATAATAATTATTTTATTTTGATAGAAAACAATTCATTTACTTTGCCTAATGATTGAACACCTTTTGATAATGCTAGAAAACATATTAGCCAAGCAATAGCTAAAGCAACAACTAATTCAATAACCATTCCATCTGTATTTTCAATTCCACTACTAATTTGTAATACTCGACGACTAAGCAAAATAAATATATAAAATTATATTGATCCAATTATCTTTCAAAAATTCTTACTAAAAATATTCTTCACTAGGTGAACTTGTCATATCTAAGAAGGCAACAGATTTTTCGAAATTTTATAATTAGAAAAATAAATACTTCTCATTGAAATAAGATCAGTTCGACTCATATTAGCTAATGTCTTTTGATCAGTACATAATGGTGTATTCCACCAGTTATCACAAGTTGACCATGGAACAACAAGTTGAAATGATGCAATAAGATAATAAAAACAATAAGCAATAAGAACCATGTAATATAAACCCCAAAAACAGTTCGTAGCCATTGATGCATAACCAATACCTATAATAACAGAAGTGATTTTGAACATTGAGAAGAAAAATAGAAGAGTATTGTTCTATGCAGATTTAACAAACCTCGTAATAATGGATTGACTTTCCAAACTGCCAATGGACCAGCACTGGTAAATTGTCCCAATGTTAATTCAAGATAGAAGACAGGTGCCCCAATAAAAATAAGCATAAAGGTATATGGTATGAGAAATGCACCTATAACATTAACAATATAGGAAAACGAATACAATCAGATTATTCTTGCCTCCTCCATTTTTAAAACAAAGATATGGGAAACGCCAAACATTTCCTAGGCCAACCGCTAGAAATTAAATATTAAACGTAATATCAAACTTGAAGAATACTAAAAGTTATCTACTAACCAAATGCAACCAATGTTAAAAAAAATTCAATAGGATTAGTCCATTGTTTACGCTAAATATCATCGAAATAAAAGATTTAATTAACAAACTATAGAATAATCGAATTATTCACCTCCGGTGGAGCTACCTCATTGACAACCATTGAAGATGCAAAATACTTCACTACTATATTTAATAAAATACTATCAGCTGATTCTTTGTTTTATTTAAGACAAATGTTAATCCAAATACAAACAAATATCAAGGAGAAAATAATTTTTCAATCATAGAACTACATCTAATCTAAATAGTTTATTTTAAATGGCAAATACAAAAAGAAAGATATATATAATCTTTATATCATTATTATTATGATCAACTAATATTAAAAAATGATGAATAGATAGTAAAAAGAGCATGATCTCTTCGATGTATTTCTTAATATCATTTTTTTAATTATTTTCATATGGCAGACATATCTGATTGAGTTTTTTCAAGAATACTTAGAAAGAAAAAAGGAAATGGAATGAAAATATTTTGAAATTTGAAAGTATTTATTAGATTCTTGAGTAAATTTCAAATTAGCAATAATTATATATATAATAGATTATCATTATTTATTCATTATGAATATGTCATGATAAGTAGATACTTCATCGGTATATATTCATATAATAATATACTGCAAATTTTGTCTCAGCAGTCAATTCATTTCATTATATTTCATAAGGATAAATATTCTTATACATTGAAAATGACAACAAATACTAGTGAAATGCAGTTAAATAGTATAAACATTGATTTGTATGTTAGTATGATCGTATGTATTTCATCAGTAGTTATCTCTACTATTGCTTGTTTACTTATTATAACTCTCATTATTATTACACGAAACTTACATTCATCAACAAATTTACTTGTATCAAGTACATGTTTATCAACACTATTTTATTTAATTATCTCAACAATGAATGCTTTTGTTTTTTATACTTCATCTTCATCAACTGATTGGTCATGTCGAATACGTGGTTATCTATATTATTTTTCTCTTAGTATTGTCATATATTCTTATATGATTCAAGCTGTCTCTCGTTTATTTTGGACGGTACTATACAAACATCGATATTTACTATCTATGAAATGTCATATATATCTTATTATATTTAAAATTTGCATTTCATTTCTATTGTCATTATCAACTATAATTACCAAAGATATTGTATATCGTCCATTTGAATTGTGTTTAGTTCCAATGAAATATACCTTTCATATATTTTATCTATTAACTATTGGTTTTATCATTCCAATTGTAATTATTACTATTATATATGGGATTATTTATTATCATATTGTTCATGCAACAGCAAACTTTCGGCAAACATTACATGGAACAAAACGTGATGTTAAATTAGCACGTAATATTCTTATTTTACTTGGCATTTTTCTATTTGGTGGTTTTCCAACAGTGCTTTATATTATAGTATCAAATACAGTTGAATCAGCACCAAATGTATTATTTCTAATCGCTATAACAACACCATCAGTGGCAATAGCTATTGAAAAAATCATGACTATTGTACTGAATAGAGATATTCGGCAAGTATTCAAATTACGATGGCTAAAATGGTTCTCTTATTGTAAAACACCTACGAATCGTGTTCAACCAATAACATATACAAATAACAGAATAATTAATCTTACAAATACACAAAAAAGTCAACAAAATAAAACAAAGACACTAAATACTCGAACATAATTAGTAGAAATGTATAAATAATAAATCCCACACCCACCCTGAAGATGGTGTGTTTTCTAATTTTTCTGATATATTTTAAATTCAAAATATTTAAGATAATCTTTCTATGTGTGACAATTCACCACTTAATCAACGTCAAATGTCTGTTTATATTTCATTGACAGTTGTCTTCTTATTTTTTCATATTAAAAAAGTCAATTAATTATAAATAAATAGGTTATATATAAAGTCTTTTTTTAATAATGAAAAAAACCCCTTTGTAAATAATTAACTATTATAATACAAATAAAAGTCTTTCGCTCGTTTTAAAAATTATGTTTGTGGCATTCCTAGAATTTGCCTTTTTTCAAAGAAGAACTCGGCAGGAATTCTTCCCATGACCATTCACATACGATATTCATTTGTTGAAGGTTAATCGCGCTGTAGTGTAATCCTTGGCATGTATCTTTATATAGCAATTGCTGTCAAAATAAATTTTATAACTTCAAAAATATACGTTTTATTTCAATACAGAAAATAGAACTAGCTAATGTATAAATAAAAAATCCAACAACTGGATTAAGATATATAAAAACACGAATTAATGTGTCACCCAATGTGTTGATAACCATAAAGGAGTAAGATTTGTTACAGCTGTATTAAAAATAGTAGCAATGACTTGAGTTAAAAGGATTTTCATCAACTTACGATCTTGTGTACGTAAACGTTCATCTTGGGTGAGGGTGTGGATATATGTGGAATATCGCCACACCCTCACCCACACCCACACCCATAAATGTTTATGATTGTCTACATCAATCATGATTATCGTCTACCGAATGCCATTCTACTTTACTGTGCTCTGCACCTCCATTGGCAAATATACACAGACGTGCACCATAAGATTGTGGGTGCTATGTCCATGCTTTATTCACACCCTCATATTCTAGCTAAAATCAATACTCTTGCTAATAGGAATGTGACAGTTCCAGTTCGAAACAACTGAACCTGAGCTTTCACAGTCCTACTTGCCAAACATTTTGAGGGCAATGAGATCGATTGCGATGAACATCTCGTGGGATTTTCTTTATTGATGGCTAGTAAAAAGTGAACTACATCACTTCTCTTCAGATTAAATGATTTCTCTTCTTCCTTGTACATGCTTCTTTCTTAAAAAAATTGTGGAATCTTTTTCTAAAAATTTTCCGGATTTTTCCTCCAGATGTTTTCTTTCCGGATTTCTTTTTCTTCCGGATTGCTTTTTCCGGATTTTGAGATAAAACCGTTATTTTCATATGACAGATATATCTGACTGAGTTTTTTCACGAATAATTAGGAAAAAAAGGAAATGGAATAAAAATATTTTTAGATTTTGAATTTTATGTCAGACATTGAGTGAATTTCAAATTAGCAATAATTATATATATATATACCTACCAGACTATTATTATTTATTCATTATGAATATGTCATGATAAGTAGATACTTCGTTAGTATATATTCATATAATAATATACTGTAAGTTTTTTCACTACAGTCATTTCAGTATATTTCATAAGGATAAATATTCACATACATTGAAAATGACGACAAATACTAGTGGAATGCAACTAAATAGTATGAACATTGATTTGTATGTTAGTATGATCGTATATACTTTATCAGTAGTTATCTCTACTATTGCTTGTTTACTCATTATAACTCTCATTATTATTACACGAAACTTACATTCCTCAACAAATTTACTTGTATCAAGTACATGTCTATCAACACTATTTTATTTAATTATCTCAACATTGAATGTTTTTATTTTTTATACATCATCTTCATCAACTGATTGGTCTTGTCGAATACGTGGTTATCTATATTATTTTTCTCTTAATATAGTTATATATTCTTATATGATACAAGCGGTCTCTCGTTTATTTTGGACGGTACTATACCAACACCGATATTTACTATCTATGAAATGTCATATATATCTTATTATATTTAAAATTTGCATTTCATTTCTATTGCCATTATCAACTATAATTACCAAAGATATTGTATATCGTCCATTTAAAATGTGTTTAGTTCTACCGAAATATGCAATTCACGAATTTTATCTATTAATGACTAGTTTTATCATCCCAATTGTAATTATTAGTATTATATATGGGATTATTTATTACCATACTGTTCGTTCAACAGCAAACTTTCAACAATCATTACATGGAACAAAACGTGATGTTAAACTAGCACGTAATATTCTTATTTTACTTGGTATTTTCCTATTTGGTGGTATTCCATCAACAATTTATATTATAGTATCAAGTAAAGTCGAATCAGCACCAGGTGTATTATTTCTAATTGCTATAACAGTACCGTCAATCGCAATAGCGATTGAAAAAATCATGACTATTGTATTGAATAGAGATATTCGACAAGTATTCAAATTACGATGGATGAAATGGTTTTCTTGTTGTAAAACACCTACGAATCGTGTTCAACCGATAACAACAAATAACAGAATAATTAATCCTACAAATATACAAAAAAGTCAACAAAATAAGACAAAGACATTAAATACTCGAACATAATTAAAAGAAATGTATAAATAATAAACCCCACACCCTTTACTCCTTTTCGTCCTTTACGACTTTTAGTTCTTTCACTCTCTTTAGTTTGTTTTCAACTTTCTATACCTTGAAAGTTAGAATTATAGAGACACTTACTTGAAAATCGGAGATTAATGTCTTTCATATTCGAAAGAAGTGTATATGTTGTCCACTGCACTCTGAAAATATGCTTGTTTCAATCTTTATCGAAAAAAAGGCCTGCTCTCGTTTTTTCAATAGTTTAATGTATTGTCTCGTCTCGTTTTCTGTTGTCTTTAAAAATTTGAATATACATATGCGATAAGTTTTTCGAATATTCTTCTAAAACATTTGATTTGTCGTGCAAAATCTCTATAACAACATTTTAAAAGCTAGTCTATGGATGAATGCTTCTAACTTTTGAGAGAGAAATAATGAAAATATGGATGTGGGTGTGGATATAAGTGGAATACCTGCACACTCAGACCCACACTCACCCACATCCCACACCCTAGCCGATTCTTTATTTTATTTATGATGAATATTAATCTAAATACAAACAAATATCAAGGAGAAAGTAATTATTCAGTCATAGAACTACATTTAATCTAAATAGTTTATTTTAAATGGCAAATATATTATGATCAATTAGTATTAAAAATAATGAATAGATAGTAAAAAGAGCATGATCTCTTCGATGTATTTGTTAATATCATTTTTCTACTGTCTGTCCAAAACAACAATGGACTCGAGTAAAAGCTAGAGAGGTGGACCTTGCCTCGTTTTTTAGGGGAGCCTCTGGGCTATCTTTTGCATGGTTTAGATACATATGTCTCTATAAAATTTGAAAAAACGGCATCAAACTCTATGAAAGATTGATACTGATGGAACACTGAATCTACTTGGATTTTCAACATTTATTAATAGATATATAGAGTACTCAATTACCTACATCATGGGGAAAACCGCAGTTCTCTTGCTCTTTCTGTTTTCGAGTTATTGCAACAATACACGAGTTCATTTTTCTTTTGGACAGACAGTAGTTATTTTCATATGACAGATATATCTGATTGCAATTTTTCAAGAATACTTAGAAAAAAAAAAGGAAATGAAATAAAAAATATTTTTAAATTTTGAATTATTTATTAGATCCTTGAATGAATTTCAAATTAGCAATAATTATATATATAAATATATATAGTAAATTATTATTCTTTATTCATTATGAATATGTCATGATAAGTAGATACTTCATCGGTATATATTCTTATAATAATATAGTGTAACTTTTTCACAGCATTCATTGCATTATATATCATAAGGATAAACATTTTCATACATTAAAAATGATGACTAATACTAGTGAAATGCAATTAAATAGTTTGAATATTGGTTTGAATGTTAGTATGATCATATATACTTTATCAATAAGTATTTCCACTATTGCTTGTTTACTCATCATAATTCTCATTATTATTACACGAAACTTACATTCCTCAACAAATTTACTTGTATCAAGCACATGTTTATCGACTCTGTTTTATTTAATTATCTCAACAATGAATGCTTTTGTTTTTTATACTTCATCTTCATTAACCGATTGGTCATGTCGAATACGTGGTTATCTATACTATTTTTCTCTTAATATAGTTGTATATTCTTATGTGATTCAAGCTGTTTCTCGTTTATTTTGGACAGTACTATACAAACATCGATATTTATTATCTATGAAATGTCATATATATCTTATCATATTTAAAATTTGCATTTCATTTCTATTACCATTGTCATGTATAATTACTAAAGATATTGTATTTGTTCCATTTAAAATGTGTTTAGTTCTACCCAAATATATAATTCATGAATTTTATCTATTAATTACTAGTTTTATCATCCCAATTGTAATTATTAGTATTATATATGGTATTATTTATCATCATACTATTCGTTCAACAGCAAACTTTCGGCAAACATTACATGGAGCAAAACGTGATGCTGAATTAGCACGTAATATTCTTATTTTACTTGGTATTTTTCTATTTGGCGGTATTCCATCGGCAATTTATATTGTAGTATCAAGTAAAGGCGAAGCAGCACCAAGTATAATATTTTTATTCGCTATAACAACACCATCAATGGCAGTAGCGATTGAAAAAATCATGACTATTGTGCTCAATAGAGATATTCGAAAAGTATTCAAATTACGATGGCTAAAATGGTTTCCTTATTGTGGACCATCTATTACTCGTGTTCAACCGATAACAACAAATAACAGAATAATTAATCCTACAAATACACAAAAAAGTCAACAAAATAAAACAAAGTCACAAAATACTCACGTATAATTAATAGAAATGTATAAATAATAAAATTCTAATGATTGTAAAATAATTTCTAAATTTATATAAAATATATGAAGATCCGTTGAATCAATTTTCAACAATAGACATACATTAACTTTTGTCTTATGTCATCAGTTAATAAATCATATTGAAGGTTATAACTAACCATTAGCGTCGACTCAATCAACATATATCTCCCATTATTCTTTTTATGATTGCATAATATATATTTACTATAAAATCATAAATAACTATTGTATGAATAGTGAATATAAACTGTATCACATAAGATTTATATTAAATATGCTCTTTTATATACATAGATTGAAGGTAAATAATACTTGGTATCACCAAGACAACAATACTACATCATACACATATAAAAGATTGTTGACATATTCATGTTAATGTCCAGACTTTTTAAATATAATATTCTATTATCAGTAGTAGCGTAACTAGAGAACCACGGCTAGTCCACCTCTGAGAATCAATAACCTGATTTGAATTTTATTTGCTATTCAGTTAATTTTTATTATTATTAAATTACTAATCAGTATTTACGAATATGAATATATGTTACACAGAAGAAGAATTTTATTCTTTTTTTCTGTCAGCTAAAATATCGAGAAAGAAACAAATAGGAAAAAAAAAGGGTTAGTTGTATTCGGGCACACTTATTTCTCTTTTCTTTAAAAGTCGAAATAAACTAAAAAGATCTGAACACAACAGAGTCATATTATAAATGAGAAGAAAAAAAAATGTTCTTGGTTCTTTTGTTTTTTTTGTCAATAACGATTTATATCAAACAAACGTACACCGTAAAATATCGGAAATTTTGGTACAACTGCAAGAAGCATTGTTGCCAAATTAATTATAAAATGTGTCTTGTCATATTGAGTATAGAAACTTGCAATAAAGAATCTATAAAACAAAACAAAACAAAATGAAATCATCAAATTAATAAAATTAACTTACAAAACAACCGGAACTATTTGAAGAAATTTTCTTGTACCCGTCCATTGAATGCCATTATCAATTTGTTCCCAAAATGTAAAACGACGTGCTAAACCTTGGTCACTTGTTTCCCATGGTGCACCTTTGACCACATGAAATATATAATAATTACACTAGAAATAATTTCAAAAGAAAAACAAAAGATAAGCAACAAAATTTAAATTATTAACATACAATATTATGAATAGTTGTTGTTAAAGTCCATGCAACAGATGTTGTTATATAGGGAATACTGAGTAGAATAAAATGAAGAACAAAAACAAGAATAATATAAGTCAACCAAACACCACGGCTATTTAACCATGAGCTATTTGGATTCCGCTCGCCTTGTGCAATACCAACGTTCATAATTTAATTTATCTTTATTATAATAATAGCCCATACATCTAGAACTAAAACAAATATATTTATATGTCATATTAGTAAAACAAATATATGAACAAATTAAGTAATGAATACTTTTAATGATGAATGCTATATATACGTATATACATATACGTGTTAAAAAAGAAAATCAATCATGACGACCTTGAAAATTTTGACTAATAAAATACGTGTATAAAACCCGTTGATCACAGAACTTCTCCTACATAGAAGAAACACAACACACAAAAGTAATAGAAATAGAAGAGAAGAAAAACATATAGTTCTTATGACTAATACAATCGTTAGAAAATATATCATTGGTTATTATATAATTTCCTTGACAATCTTAGATGGCGCTTATATACACAATAGATAGAGCAAATATATACTTAGTTTTATATTAACACCGAGCCTCTTTAATAGAGAATTTCTAAATAACAAAACATATTCATTATTTTTTCTCCTATATAATACGAACATTTGATAGACATTATATACACATCGAAAGAAATAATTTGCGAAATGTCATTATTTTTCCTTTTAACAAGTGTCAATAATAAATGATCTAAATATTCCATTGCATTTTTTAAGAATGTTATTATATCGTCCTTAGAGATGATTCATATGATATTGCATCGGGAATCATATTTTTGGGTTTTTTCTCACTCTCTTCTATTACTCATCGACTGATGGTAGAAATATTTGCCATTTCTTTTCGAAGAACGGTTATATAAAACAATGACTGAATGCTTGAATGAGTAATTTATATTCAACTATTGAAATACCTATGAAATGTTACCAACATAAAAACAATACGAGAATATTAGACGTAGTAGCGTGAATATTCATTATATATATATTACTTGTTCCGACATTTCTCTTCCGGTCTTCATATAAGCACACCTAGTGTGTATCCTTATCATTTTATACCTACCAACACATTGTTAATTTGGATTTTTCTTCGAAAGAAAAGTATTTGATCTGACTCATTTAAGTATCTGAAATTCAATATGTAAAAAAATATTCATAATTAATCACTTAATCCTTTACACGTTGATGTATTATTAATTAAATATAAACTTTATTACAAGTTCTATACCGTTTTTTTAGTGTCCTTTGAAAAAAATGTTTATTTAGGTGAGATTAATGGTTTCCGATTGCGATTACGATTTCGATTTCGATTACGATTACGAGTTTGTTGACGAATTACTGTTGAATTACATAATTTATTGTTACAATAACGTCCACATGTAACATCAGCATTTGGTAATTTACAATCTGCTGGAAAATTCAGATAATTACATATCGGTTGATAACATACAGCTAAAGCAAAAAATGAATAATCTTTTAAAATTTCAATTAAATATCAAACATACTAGTTAATAAAGATGATGCTTCGACATTACAACTACAATCAATATATACATTAGTTGTATATGATAAGAAAATAACAAAAATACATACTAAGGTGCATCATCACAAAACATCCAAACAGAATTTCCTTTAAGTATTAAAATATTTCTTTCTTGAGGCTCCATAAAACCTTGTTCCCATGAACAACCACGATAAACAGTAAATTGATCATCACGATTCAAACGTATATAACATTGTCCATTGCATGGTGTTCCATCGATTTTCAATGAAGCATTTGCAGTTATTCCACATAATGAATTTCTTGAATTACATTGATAACAACGTCCAGCTGATGTTGATACTAAATATATACATGGACAATTTCGTCAAGATTTTACTTTTCATTTTAATTTACTCACTCTTATAAATTGATATTGATAAGATGAAAACGATAAAGAGAAATTGAATAGAACCTGTTGTTTTTATTATTGTATGCATCTTCTAAAATAAGAAAATGACTATTGAATGACTAGTCGTTTATTCAACCCTGAGACTTAAATATTACACTAGTCAACGCCTACGTTTTAAATATTTGTTAATAAAAAGAAAGAGACGAAAGAAGAAAGTAAGATTACTTCTATGTCAGCTCCGATTTGAAATTTGATTCCCCGGACTTGAAAATTGACGACAACATCGTCTTATAAAAAGAATAATGACCTCCAATTGTAAGTGTCTTGGTATATATTTTTAAGAAAAGTTGAAAAACTATTTTATAAGATTCATATTTCATTCTTGCAAATATATATTTCAAGGATGTTTATATTGAAATAGATATCTATAACTGTAAAAAAACATAATTTTCTTTCAAAGATATTTATTTATCATCAGTTTTTCATTTGAATGAATACACTGACCTATCAATTAATCCAATTTTCCTATTTAACCTTGCTTTTTTCCTACAGGATAATTCATATCAAGCAAAAGAAAGTATTAACACTTGTTTTTATTGTGTTATCATCTGTTATCGTAACCGAAACTAGATTTGCCGGTAGTACAATTGCTGTCTGATATACCGTATGGTACTCGTTTGTACATGTCAGAATCTGTATTACCACCTACTATTATCAGCTAGATCACGATATAAACAGTAAATGAAAAGGTCAATAGAATTCGTTAAGATGTGTATATACATGATGATCATATCAAATGAATGTTATATACATAGAGAGAAGAAAAAAGAAATAGATGATGATAATAATAATGGTGAATAGGGATTGTCGATCATTTGATTGTACGTAAGAAAAAAAGATAGACAAGCATGTCAGTATTGGACTCAATGGCAACATCAGAAGCAATGACTGTTTCTGTTACTTATTCAATGGATGATATGGACAGGTAAACGTCTTTTTCTTTCTTCTTATAAAACTAGACCATAGTTGAATGACATCTAGAGTTAATTAAGTTTGAAAGAAAATACTAGTAATGTTTTTTTCTTATATAAAAATAAGTAATAAAATAATTTTTAAAAGAAAATCAATTGTTGTGTTCGTAAGAAAATTGATAAGAGGTTTAGAAAATATTAGTATGTTGTTCAATAAGATTTTCGTAAGAATGGCGTCATGACGACATATTGGTAAATAATGGAATATTCTTTTCCTTGTCGATTAACTTTGATCGTTCCCTTCGTTTATGTTGTTACATTTTGATGTGGAATTATTTGTAAAAATCTATATCAATGTTTGTCTTATATAATATTTATCTTTTAGTTGTTATATTCTGTAAATATATTTTTCATTCTATTTGTTACATGTTCCCTTTGAACTTTAGACTTGAAAGTTTAGAATATATGTATATCGAAATAATATTAAAGAGGTATAATTTTTTTTTTCGATAGATGGTTGATTATATTAAAGTGTTGATCGGATTGATATTAGTAAAGGCGGAGAAAAAGAATAGGGAAAAAGTTCTTCTTGTTATCGATCTTCATCAAGTCTTTCGTTTTTTTCTTGTCCTACGCATTTCTTTCTCGTTCTCTTTGGGCTCTCTATACCATTTCTTTTATCGATACCCCCTAGAGAAACCAACAACAACAACATCAGCAGTAGTAGCAGTAAAAAATCGAGTGAATAAAAAAAAAAAAAAGTAACGAAAAACGAAAGAATTGAGAACATGTTAAATTCATCAAAATAAAAATCACTTCAATAGGCGATGCTGTGTCAATTGTCTAGGTAGAGAGCAAAAAAAAAGGAAAGAATCATATCGACAATGACAATGACGATTTCTCAAGCGCAACAAATGCAACAATAATAAGAAAAAAAAAACTCGTTTCTTTTTTACTCTCTCTCTCGTCCTTCTTCTTTTCTTGCGTGTTTGTATGTGTATAACTATGTTTCTCTATGTGTGTCTGCGTGTTGTTTTCTTCCTTCTCTTCTTTCGTAGTGTTGCTGTTTTGTATACTCTTTACTGACGGAAAAAAAAAGTTCTTTAGTGAATGTACTCATCCTCCTAATATATATAACAGAACAGATGCATTTCTCTTTTTTCTATCTTCATCTATCCTCTATCGTCATTTTGTAGAACATAGTATAGAATGAAAGATAGTGTGACACCGGCACCACCTCCTCTGCAATATCCTTATTATTCGCCAACATATTCGCATCATCATCAATACGGATCGCCAGCATGGCATCATCATGCACTTTCATCTTCATCTCATCATTATGATCTACCGATATCATCTAGATCACCTTATCGTTATACACCTGCAACACAGTATTATACTTCACATATAAATGGAAGATCTCCTCAATACCAATCGAATGGGTAAGAAGTTTAAAAAAACACATCCTAGACTTTTGTTATATCTATGCACAATTATGGCACTGTCAACTGTTGATGTTGCTGTTTTTTTTTCTGGTATATTTGTTTGTAAGCATATGGTTGTGTAGGCGTATTAGCGGAAATAGGATAGTTGTCGATGATTATAATTTTTCCGTACATAGCACTTTGATTCTTTGCTTATCCATCTACCATTTGCGTCTATATGTCAGCAACTTACATATAGATTAAATACAAAACGTGTCTGTCTATATATTGGATTGATTTAGAAAAAGAAATAAGGCTAAACATTAATTTAATGACCTAGACCATCAAGGTTTTACTATCAGAAGGTCATAGAAAGAAATTGAACTTGAATGGCAAAGAATTCATATTGAATAGTATATTAATAACGATTTAATCGTTTTGCACTTTGGCATATGTTTTTTTATGATTTGACTTTTTATTTTTTTTATACTAAAGAAATATATATGTATGTATGTATGTATGTATATCTTTATATATGTATATATGGTAATCGGAAACCTTTTCATTCTCATCGACATGTTCTCGATTGCAGTTAAAATTCTAATTGAATCATAAAAATATAATATAAAGTATTTATTTAAAGAAAACAAAAAATGGTATGCTTTGACAAATAAAGATAGACGGAAAGAATATCAATCTTTTATAGTCGATGAATAATGAGGGCGGATTTGTCCTAGTTTTTCTTTTCTGCTTCTGCTATGTACACTACCAAGAACGAGAATAATTACTCTCAGACTGTCAAAATGTCAAATGTATTCTATACTCATAGGCATACCGCCCGCGAAGTATAGATGTTGTTTACTATATGTTCGTCTTTTTTTCATTGTGTCAAAGTTGTTTATCATGTTGAATATTAGCACTACTGAATAATTGTCATGGTAAAAAGAAGCATCTCTTAATGTCTGGTAATCTTAATATAACTCTTACGTCAATGACGAAAAACTAAGAAAATATGTTGATAGATAAAACGAGACTTACAAATTATGATCTATAAATATTCTTTTCTTGTTTATTTAGTCATGCCCAATATATTGAAGATGATGAAGATGCACGATCAGAAGATGGTGATGACTCCGATTCACCAAAACCATTTGATAAGTAATATATATATTTTGAATTTTATTTCTTATATTTCTTATAAATTATTTAGGAAAATGTTTATTGGCGGTCTTTCATGGCAAACAACACCTGGTAAGTCTATTTGGGTTTTAATAGAGAAAAAAGAAGAAGAAAATTTACATTTAAATAACAGAGAAATCATATAATTTCGATTTCTTTTTTTTTCTATATTATTTTAGAAAATTTAAAAAATTATTTTACTCAATTTGGTGAAGTATTAGAATGTATGATTATGAAAGATGCAATTACAAAACGATCAAGGTATATATAAAAAAAAGAACCACAAATTTCATTTCATTTTTTATTCTAATTTCAGAGGTTTTGGTTTCATCACATTTAAAGATGCAAATTCAGTCGATAAAGTTCTCGCAAAAGATGTTCATACATTGGATGAAAAACAGGTACGTTTCTATACATCCGTTGGTAGTTCCATACTTTCATCAATTGAGTTTAATATTAAACGTGGTGGTGGTAGTGGTAAAGGCATTGATGATTTCATTCTTCTTATTGATTTTCTTGTATATACAAGTGAACCAATAAAAAATATAAAAAATAAAGCTATACTAATTGATGCAAGAATATAATAAGGTACATTATTTGATTGTACGATTTCAGTTTCATTATGATTAGAATTATTAACAAAAGTAAATAAAATTATTGTTATTATAAATGCTAAGAATGTAAATAAAATAAACATAGATGCAAAACGAGTATTTTCATTTTGAATAGATAGTTCATTTTGCCAATGATTTGATGATTGTGTTGACATATGATAATAAAATATAGATCACCGTTTTTGAAAAACTAAATAAGATTATTTTATTAGAAAAAAAAATATATATATAATAAAAAGCAAAACGGATATTTAATGAGAAACATGACTCGTTAGTTAGAAAAAGAAAATTATAGAAATAACCACTCAATTTCTTCGTAGTTGTTTTTTTTACTATAGCTCATCAGGAGTTATAACAGTTTTTCTTTTACTCTCTTTACTATATAAGTGTGTGTGCTTAAATACTAAATTTGCACGTCTTACCCACTTAGATTTCTTATTGAGAGTCTTCTCTTCGAATATAAATATATTTGTGTTTAAAATCGAGAGAAAACAATTCAATAATAATCTTTTAGTCGAGTACTTCAAATAAATAACGACATCCTTTTGTTTATTGTACAACTAATCCTAAGTCAATTCAATAAAAAAAAGAATCTATGATTGAAATATTTATTTATTTATTCATTTAGTCATGATAACTATACATACACTGATAAGCAAACAGTTCAGTAATAAAAGAAAATAGAATTTGTTGTCTATAATAGGAAAAAAAAGGTCGAAAATGAAAGACTTAGCGCAAAGAAAAGACAATATTTTTGCTATTTAATACAATGAAGACGTGATCTGTTATGCGTATATTTTTGTACATTGATTCTTGTCTTGTCCATCAAACAGATGTTGAAATATTATCAGTACCATCATTTATCAATGGATCATTCTCCATCGTTAAATTAACATTACTAAAAATAAACAAATAATATTTTTTTATTTATATGCATATTTCTTGTTGAGTTTAACTCTAATGATGAAAAATTATGTGGTTATTATTAGTCATAAAATAAATAGATATTTCTTTTGATTAATTATTGAAATTTTTATTTTTTCCTTAAGGCAATTCATGAATAGATGTGTTTTTTCACACTTAACAACTTTTTCGAGTTGATGTCGATTTAGATATGATATTATCAGAAACAAACAACAATCACTTAATCAATTATCTTTCTTCTAAAGAGAAAATTTTGTTTCACTTGATTAGTTTTTAGAAATATCCTAAGCTTTTAATTTTTTTCCTTCTTCGATAAATTAAAATAAGATAAATGATTATATTAATATTATTTAATTAAATTTTAGATCGATCCAAAACCGGCTTATCCTCGTCAAAAACATCCTAAAGTAAGTTATCTTTCGAATTTTTTCTTTTTTCGTATAGAGTTTGTGCGTGTGCGCGTAAATGATGATAGTTTTTTTCATACTTATTGCATGTTAGTCTCGTTGTTGAACGAGAAAGAAAAGGCAAGACTGTTATTCATCGGAATCGATCCGATAGACTGCTAAAAACGATAGCTATAGGAGATCATTTGCGAGAGCGTGCGTGTGCATCCGGTCGCTTTTCCTCTACCGGATGTTCGCAAGATGATTGAAGGACATTCGACTTTGCTTAAGTCGGAAGATGGAAAGAGTAGCTAAGTCAAAAAAGAGAAGAGAAGAGAAATAGAGAAAGAAGAAAAACATAGTCGTCTTCATCATCGTTTTCCGTTGTAATATATCTAGAAAAAAAAAAGATTTTCGAATGTAATCAAGAGTAGAAAAGAGGAGAAGAAGAAGAAAAAGAAAAGCATTCACTTCGTTCTGCTCATGATTATTCTTTATGGATGACAATAAGATAGAATGAATTGATGGCTAACAAAGATACAGTTAAGATCTAACTGTCTATTCTCAAGTGACAAAATCCATTTGATTTATATTGCTTTCGTGTATTTAACACTCGTCTTCTTCTTCTCTTTCATTCCAACAAATTTTTCTTTCGACATATGAATAACGGAAATAACAATACATTAGTTTTACTTGACAATATTGCTGCACAAGATATTCTTAGTAAAGCAAAGGTATGCATAATTGTATCTTATCAAATAATTATCCTTATTAGAATTGATACTCAATCATTTGTTAATGTTCGTTTTCTTTTCTTTTTTACATACTACTAGAAGTAATAGTAGAAAAAGACAGGTATTGGTAGAGTATATATATGTATGAGAAAGAGAAACTAAGATCGATTTAATTGAAGGATTGATTGCACCTAGCTATACACATTTCAACATTCTTTTTCTTCATTCTATTAACAAATTCGAATGAAAACGAAATAAAAATAAGAGAGTATAGATGCATGCAGTAATTTAATTGTTTCTATTGTAAATATAACGAACAGGTGAATGTTTAGTTATCATAAGTTGAAGAAATACTCTTCATTTTTTTTCTAATGAAAGAATTTTATTCATATATGATAACCTTTAACCGTCAATGGGCAGTGGTCGGTCGATGTATGATTTTTTTTTTCTCAATATATATATGTATATAAAGAAAGAAAGAGATGAAGGTGCAATTTATGTTATTGACAACGAACTCTTTCTCACGAGCGTTCTTTTGTTTCCTGACCCTGCAAAAGCCTCCAACCATCCATCATTCTCTCGTTCAGTTCAGTTAGATGAGCGTCACTGTTCGTTCTCTTAGTCATTACCAACACCATCAACATCATCATTGTCCATCTAGTAGGTCTCTCCCCTTGTTCTCTTCTCTCTTTTTTCTTTCTATTGTCGTTACCGTCGTCTTCTCGGCTCGTTTGACTCTACAATTCTGAAATTTCATAGGACGATGTGCTGTTGATAGCAAGTATATAGGCAAGAGAGCAAACAAGTAGTGTATGTGTATGTACGCATATATGAGAGAGAATTTCAAACTCTCTCTCTCTCCCTCTCCCTCTCTCTCGTATTCTCTCCACTCGAGAGAAAAAAAATAAGAAGAAGAAGAAAAAAAGAAAGAGAAGATAGATTTCGTTCTTCTCCATCCATCCCGCTCATTCTTTCGCACGAATGTACACATATACCGAAACATATAGTGCACATGCGATATACACCTAAATTCAGTCACAATAATTGATTACTATCCTATCATGGCTACATATATACTTTTGGATCCGAATGAAATTGTTCAACAACAACAAGCAATGGCAGCAATAGCTGCGAATAATTCATCAAATAATAATAATCTTTTAAATAATACGATTCCTAATTCAAATATTCCAAATAAAAGTTCGTCATCAAACGATGTAAGTTTTGAATAAACAATACTTCCTATTCGTTTTTTTTCTTTCGTCTTCATTTTTTGTTTCCTGACCGCGATTGAAATGACTTTTATCTTTACTATATGTGTATGTATGTATGTATGCATACACTCATCACATGTCTGTTTGGCTAACCTTCATACGATCGTACATATAATGTACATAGTGTATTAAACCTTTTTCTCTCTTTCTTTATTTTGCTTTAATCCATCATCACCATCATCTTTGTTTATGTGGATTGAACTCTACCGGCGGGTGGACAATCACCTCCTTTTTTTCTCTCTCTTACTTGGATTTACGTCATAAAGGTCATCACTAGCGGGTAAATTTGAATATGAAATGAGAATGGAAAAGAAAAAGACTTCGATCGTATAATCAAATCAGTGCGAGTATAATATGTATGTGAAAAAGAGAAGAAAAACTATTCGTCGCTATTGCCGATTGATCGATAGTATTGACAGAAATCTCAATTTAGTCGTTGTCGTCTATTCTCTCTAATTAAACACAAAATGATAATACCCTAAAGGCCTAATAGAAACATTTTCTCTTCACTTGTTCGTTCGCATAACTCCTAGTGCTACGATAGCAATACTAGAATTGAGTAGTTCTCTTTTTTTTCTTTAGCTCTGTCTATATATATATATATTGATCATAGTCATCGTCGTTGATGATGACGACGACGACAAGGTTCATTAGATCGATAGTGCAACAGATTGATTGTCGGCAATTGGATGACGAGAACGAGTAGTCTCTTGAGATACCTTGTGTGCATATACGCTTAAGTTAAATAATGCATCGAAGAGGAGAAAAAGAAGAAGCAGATGACGATGATGATGAAGAGACACCTACATATAAGGTCCGTAAATCCTCAAATAAATAACGTATGTGCGTGTGTAGGAGCAATCATCCATTCTTTCTTCTTCTTCTTCGTTTTTTAATATTATATATATATTTCCTTCTTTAGATGGTGACACGAACAAAGAAGATCTTTGTTGGAGGATTATCAGCAAATACAACTGTTGAAGATGTTAAAAAATATTTTGAACAATATGGAAAAGTAGAAGATGCTATGTTAATGATTGATAAACAAACAGCACGTCATCGAGGTTTGACAATTGAAACTATTTTTTTTTGTGCCTATTTAATAGAATTTTTTTCATCTTTATTTATTCTAATCAGGTTTCGGTTTTGTCACTTGGGAATCTGAAGATGTTGTTGATAAAGTATGTGCCATTCATTTTCATGAAATCAATAATAAAATGGTAGATATTCAATTACAATTGTATTTATATATTTGACTGTTTTTTTTTTGAAACAAAAAAAGGTTGAATGTAAAAAAGCACAACCAAAAGAAGTTATGTATGCTCAACAAATGGCTAAAGGAAAAGCAGCTTTACAACGTGGTGCCTATGGTGATCTACTTAGTAAATAAATTTTATTTCTTTGAAAAAAAAACTATTTCGTTCTTTATTTTCCTAGGTGCTTATGTATATGGTTTAAATCGAAGTATTCCAGCTACTTATGCAGCACCTATCTATCCATTTTCACCTGGTATGTTTTTGTTTCTTTTTGAATTGTTTGCAAAAAAATATCAAGTCTTTTCAGTTACATCATGAAATAATATAAAATTATAATCCGTATGTGATTTTGTTCTATTAGTAGATTATGAGCGTATAGAAGATAGGATAGAAAAATAAACAAGATTATGTATATATTTATATATATATATATATTAATCTATATATTTAGTTTCGTAGTTCGTGATATGTTAGGTTACACACATTATATATATATTTTTTTAAATTTTTTCTCTAGAACAAATGAATAATTTTTTTCTATGTGTGTTTGTTTTATTTTTTGTATACGCACTATATTTTTGTAGGCGGAATGTCCTCTACTGATGGTGAGAGTGTGCTATAGTAAAATGACACATTAAAGCTAGCTTTAGAATATTTATATGTATGTATTATTCATACACATTTTTGATTGTTTAATTAATTGAACAATCATTGATAGAAAAAAACAAAACATACAGGTCAAGAAAACTTAGCAGTGTTTTCGTCGTTAGATATATATATATATAAAGCATGTGCCACTGCTTTCTTTTTCTTTGACCTGTATGTAAATTATCTTCTTTTCCCTTGATTCCTTCTGGATATTAGTGATTTAACTATATTGACAGAAGCTTTTCTTTCTGTTTATATTCAATATAAATACAAATTATTATTTATTTTCTTTATTTTTGCTAGGCTTACAATCAGCCCAGATAAGTTATATTCCAGCTACTGTTGGCCTTCAAACGCCAACATTAACACCGGCTGGTGAACAACGTTATTTTGAATATCCATTGACACCTCAACAAATGCCTAATGGTCAACTTACTCGAGATTCTTTATTACAACGAAGTAGATATCTTTTTTGTATTTATAAAAATTAAAAAATAAGTGTAATTAAATAATTTCTTTTAGGTGGTAATGGTCTTGATTTTTTTCAAGCAGATCAACTTGCTGCACAATATTTACAACCTACAAGTCCATCACCTGGTTTACCTATGACTGTAAATAAACCTATTTACTTAGAAAAAAAAATAATTTTATATTTCTTAGACCTCACTATTGACATCACATTATCCCAATGGATTTCATGGTCATTAAAATCGGTAAATTAAAAATTTAAAAAAAAAGTAAACTTCATGTTTATTCTTTTTCTTAGATATCATTACGTCGACTGTACATTGTGTTTTTGCATGTCTGCTACTCTCTCTCATCCCACCATTTTCTTTTTGTGTGTATTATCATCTGATTACAGTGCAAAGCCCTGTTTAAAAAAGATCAGCAAAACGCTTTTTTTTCGACATTCCTTTGTCTTCCTTTATTTACATCACACACACACTCATATATATACATATATATGCTTGATTATCACATATTATTTTTTATCTATTTGTTTTCTACACAAACATCTTTTTGCTGGCATGCATATTCTTGTTGTTTGTTTATTTCGGATTTTCTTTTTCTTTTTCTTTTTTTTTTCTTTCTTTTTTTTTGTATGAGTGTTTGGTTTGTTTGTTTGTTTTTGTTTCTTGTATGTCCCTCTTTTTCTTTTTTTCGACAATAAGAAAAAAGAAAACAGCAAAGAGAACGATCGAGCAATACTCCCATTTTGTTGTTTTTTCGTCAATCTCTGCCGATGTGATACTGTGTATGACTAGTAACATAGATTAGCAAAGGTAGAGTTTATGGTTAGAGAAAAATAAAATAAGTTTCTAGGCAAGACAAGTACTGTTTTTCTTTTTTGTCGCGTGTAATTTTTTTTCTTCTTGTTGTTGTTGTTGTTTCTTTCGCACTTATCATGATGGTTCTTTGATTATTTTGTTGTTTTTTTTTCTCAACCGGTTTATCTCACTATTCTTTACCCTTGGCATGAAAATTGAATTATCTGCAAATAGTGTGTGATTGCTTCTTCTTCTTCTTTTTGTCGCAGTTTTCTCCTCTTTCTTTTGCCGTTGTCATTTTCTGTCTATCACGTCTCCGCGCATTGAAGAATAAAACGAGATCTCTGCTCGATCAAGCAAAAGTCCTTTGTTTTTATGAATGATGACGGTTCTGGCCAATTATATATCATTGATTTATATAGTTTGAAGTGATATATTCATGATCTATAATTTGGAAATTTAAGACGAAAGTTATTTGGACATATATATCTATAAACTAGTGTCAAATTCTAAAAAAAATAAATCATTTCAAGGCAAATCAAAGAAATTCATGAACAAGGTCATTTTTTCACAACTTAGAAGATAGATAAATACGATTCGTTAGTGGACATTAATATAAATCAATAGGGAAATGGTTGTTATTTATAAAGAATACTGTATCTTATATAAGTTCTTATATGTCAACAAGCAACGAAAGGACAAAACAACAATCTACATATATATCATGCATAAAGCTTACTAGGGAATATAGATCAATTTCTATGTTATAGTTCTGATTAAATGAGCAATAGAATTAATATATCTAATAAACTTCATTCGATTGTGAGAATGACATTTCAATGAAAGATTTTTATACTTGAATTTTATTCCAGGAAGTAAACATATCTTACACGTACTGTTTGATTTACATCGTTTTTAATTGTTAATTGTGAGACGTTAGATTTAAATCTATTTCGTATAGGTTTCGTTAGTATTCTCTTCCTTTTCGTTGTTGTTCAAAATCTAGTTGAATATTTGTAAGACAATGTATGCAGAGCGATCGATAGTTCAAATCAACATCATGGATATACGGCTACGGTTTGCAATAGACATACTACGCAGTATCATTCTGTAATGTTGACGGTCTTAAAAAGTCGTATGACAATCTATAGATAGAGACTTTCGGTACGAAAGAACAGAAAAGATAATAATATTAACTAGAAATTAATTGATAAAGAGAATAAAAAGAAACGGATATAACTGGCATGGTAAAAGCTTTTAACAGATCATATATATATATATATATATATGATAGAAATTTCTCTTTATTTTGCGATACATCTATGGCCTTTGTGTTGTGATATATTATTCATCGCTTGACGTAGTCAATGTTTTTAGATATTTTTCTGAATAAACACTTAGAACGATCTATCTGGTAATCAAATTCTATAGAAACTACTTCGAACTACGATAAAATCTAATATCATTCCATATGATAATGCGCTAATAATTGCAATGAAATACTCATTTTAAAAGATCTGTGATAAATATGTACAACGTAAATTATTTCGTTAAACTTTTTTATCCTTTTCCCTTTA
Organism: Adineta steineri; assembly: GCA_905250115.1. NCBI lineage: Eukaryota > Metazoa > Rotifera > Eurotatoria > Adinetida > Adinetidae > Adineta > Adineta steineri. Next base: position 40,490 of record CAJNOI010000330.1, on the reverse strand, counting down.
TTATATGGAAAAAAAATATGTTAATTGACTTCCCAACAAAAAAAAGACTTTATATTATTAAATAAATAGAGTTTATACGACAGAGAGATATATTATCAGACTATTACCGTTTTCTTAGTATTTCCATCACCACCTGAAATACATAAATAAATTAGTTTATTTAATAAATAAAATTAATTTACCTGGAGTTGGATTCTTTTTCATACATTCAACTTCAAATGTTCCTGGAAAAAGGGGTTTATATATATCAGTAAATTTCTCAAATGGACATTCAGTTGTTGAGCAACCATCTAATACATATGGATAAGGTTTATTTGAATCTGTTACATTTAAATATTCCACTTTGACAAAGTAACTTGAATCTATAATTAATCATACATGTGCTTACTTAGTTTTAATAAAAAGAAAAACTTTACTTTGTTTATAAAGATCAACAAATAAAGCAGATGCATACTATAATCAAAGAGAAAGATTAATACATATATATGTAATTCTAAATTTCTCTACTTGTGGTTGATGTGGATAATTAATACGAAGAAAAGCGAGAGCTGCACCAATTGTTGAATCATGCTAGAAGTTATAATCAATCTTAGCTAATATCTCAAAAACTTCTGTTAATCTTACAGCAGAATACATTTTAAATTTTCGATATGAATTACCATGACGTGAGTTATTCATATTTAACCAAATGTCTTGAATTACTGGACCTATAAAACATATAGAATATTCTTTAATGAACAAATATCTTTTGAATTTTCAATTTATTAACCTCCATATATTCGTTTTGCATCATCATTTGAATAGGAATAATAAAATAAAAAGTCGTTAATATCAGTTAAATTTTTTCGAACTGCATCATCAGCCCATGCAGGTGCTTTATTATGAATATGCTAATAAGAACAAGATTATTTTAATTTATTTATTGTGATTCGATTATTACTTTAACATATATTGTATCAGGAATACTCCAAGTATTATACAGAGTCATATTACTAATATTTGTCCATATCTGAAGTTTTTGAAAAAATGGCTAAAAGATACGAATTAATTTGGTGATTACGACAAAAAATATAATTATACTTCATAGTATGTATTCATTTTTTTGAATTCATCAGTTTGATGGAGTTCATTTCCTCGTTCCTCAAATTTTGGACAGTCGCTTAAACCCAATAACTAAACAGATAAAAATTAATAGATTATTTTCTGCGTTTTTTTTTGTGACATACAAAGTCTTTATCCATTGGTACAGTATGTATTGGAACAGGTTGAATTGGAATTGTATCATCCGAAACATTCTTTAGTCCATAAAGACCAATAAGATTGGATTGAGCTGACATTAATGTTCGATCATAATCTGTTGAGCGAACAACAATTTCACTAGCAGTGTAATTCGAACTTAAAATTGATCCATAACGAGTACGAAGATATTGGCCAAGGCGATGATGTTGTTCAATACCAGCAATTGTTAATTGACCATAGCTAAATATACATATAAAAATCGATAAGAAATTAAAAATAATAAAGATTGCTTAATGTACCCATTTGGCCAATCTTTTTCTTTCATAGGATCAGTTGGATATGATTGAATTGGTGTTCGGTCACCATGTCTGAATAACTAGAACATTGTAGATGGTAGTTTTATTTATTTTTTGTTTTGAATCAAATAAATAAACTTACGACATGACCAGCAATAAGTTCCATTTCTTGTCCATTGATTTGATTTAGGAAAATAAAAAAAATTATCAGTAAACTCGCTTTCATGGTTAATTGAAAGGAGAAAAAAATCTAGAATAAAAATCAAATTTTGATTATTTATATTGATACTATTAGTTTATAACTGATTTAATTTATGAATTTATCATAAATACTATATTACCAGCAAGTAGTTTTAATATCTTACAGAGATTTATATTTTTTCGTCATAAAGTATCCAGTTCACGTGACGAGTCTTTGGTAATGTACCGAGTCGGCATTTGATTTTTCAGGTGCTCTTTTGTCCTGAATCGATCGGTGGGGTTGTAAACTTAAGAGTCGGCCTTCTATTAACCCACATCCTCACATCACCCAAACTAACATTCATACATACATACACCCCACCCCAAACGAATTCCAATACAGACCCACAACCTCAAGATAAACAATATGTACAACGTGAATTATTTCGTAAGAATCTGATACTTGTAGAAAACGTCAAGTATTTCAAGTTCTGTTTCATATTGATTCCATTATTAACAAATAATAATTATTAATTCATTAAACGTTTTTATCCTTTTCCCTTTATTATATGAAAAAAAAATACAGATGCTTATTGACTTCCCAACAAAAAATAGACTTTATATTATCAAATAAATAGAGTTTATACGACAGAGAGATTTATTATCAGAGTAGATCGAGATCGAGATTTTATGCTACTTGTGAATATGTTTCACTAGAGAGAAGAGGTGCACCACGATCAGCTTTTCGTCGATAAATAACCACAAATATACCAGCAATAATAAGAAGAAGAGCAAAACCTGCGACACTTAAAATTATTATCATTTTCTTATTATTTCCATCACCACCTGAAATAAATAAATAAACTAGTTTATTTAACAAATAAAATTAATTTACCTGGAGTTGGATTCTTTTTCATACATTCAACTTCAAATGTTCCGGGAAAAAGAGGTTTATATATATCAGTAAATTTCTCAAATGGACATTCAGTTGTGGAGCAACCATCTAATACATATGGATATGGTTTATTTGAATCTGTCACATTTAAATATTCCACTTTGACAAAATAACTTGAATCTATAATTAATCATACATGTATTTACTTAGTTTTAATAGAAGGAAAAATTTTACTTTGTTTATAAAGATCAACAAATAAAGCAGATGCATACTATAATCAAAGAGAAAGATTAATATATATATATGTATAATTCTAAATTTGTTTACTTGTGGTTGATGTGGATAATTAATACGAAGAAATGCGAGAGCTGCACTAATTGTTGTATCATGCTAGAAGTTATAATCCATCTTAGTTAAAATCTCAAAAACTTCTGTTTATCTTACAGCTGAATACATTTTAAATTTTCGATATGAATTTCCATGACGTGAATTATTCATATTTAACCAAATATCTTGAATTACTGGACCTATAAAACATACAGAATATTGTTTAATAAATAAATGTCTTTGAATTTTCAATTTATTAACCTCCATGTAATCGTTTTGCATCATCATCTGAATAGAGATAATGAAATGAAAGTTCATTAATATCAGTTAAGTTTTTTCGAACTGCATCATCAGCCCATGCAGGTGTTTTATTATAAAGATGCTAATAAGAACAAAAGTAATTTAGTTTGTTTATTACGATTTGATTATTACTTCTATAAATATTGTATCAGCAATACCCCAACTATTCAACAGCGTCATATTACTAATATTTGTCCATACTTGGAGTTTTTGAAAGAATGACTAAAAGATACGAATTAATTTGATGATTACGACAAAAAATATAATTATACTTCATAGTATGTATTCATTTTTTTGAATTCATCAGTTTGATAGACTTCATTTTCTATTTCTTCATATCTTGGACAGTCACTTACAGCCAATAACTAAACAGATAAGAATCAATATATTATTTTCTGACTTTTCTTTTGTGACATACAAAGTCTTTTTCCATTGGTACAGTATGTATTGGAACAGGTTGAATTGGAATTGTATCATCCGAAACATTCTTTAGTCCATAAAGACCAATAAGATTGGATTGAGCTGACATTAATGTTCGATCATAATCTGTTGAGCGAACAACAATTTCACTAGCAGTGTAATTCGAACTTAAAATTGACCCATAACGAGTACGAAGATATTGGCCAAGACGATGATGTTGTTCAATACCAGCAATTGTTAATTGACCATACCTAAATATATATATATAAATCGATAAGAAATTAAAAATAATAAAGATTGCTTAATATACCCATTTGGCCAATCTTTTTCTTTCATAGGATCAGTTGGATATGATTGAATTGGTGTTCGGTCACCATGTCTGAATAACTAGAACATTGTAGATGGTAGTTTTATTTATTTTTTGTTTTGAATCAAATAGATAAACTTACGACATGACCAGCGATAAGTTCCATTTCTTGTCCATTGATTTGATTTAAGAAAATACAAAAAATTATCAGTAAACTCGCTTTCATGATTAATCGAAAGGAGAAAAAAATCTAGAATAAAAATCGAATTTTGATTAATTATACTGATAATAATAGCTTATAACTGATTCAATGTTATAAACTACCGGCAAGTAATTCTAATCTCCTACAGAGATTTATTTTTTTCCATCACGAAATAGTGGTGTCTTCGTGAAAAAATTCGTTTTATTTGACTCGTTTTTCACGTGTCTATACTTGACTCAAGGTGAAATGATAAATAGAAACGAAAGCAAAATATATGTTTACAAAATTAATCATGTGTGAAAATATGTAATTATCTCGCAAATAAATATTTCCGAATTTATTGATATTCGATCATCATTTCGAAATATCTTTTATAATTTATTATACCTACAAAAATTAACTAACTAAAAGAGAATAGTAGATGTCACAATAATGAACTATTGTAACAAAGTATTGGGTATTTCATCAATTGATGCAAGTACAAAGTATTTGATATATATATATATATATGCCATTGAGACGATATTAACTGCAATAGAATAATTCATTTAACAAATATATTCTATAAAAAAATAATTACAGTAGTTCAATGAACTAAAATATAATAGTTTCTTTTCTAGTAAGACAAAAAGTTCGCAATATTGACTATAGTATTTCGATGAAGTTTTTATTTTCAGACAAGAATAACTTTGTTTCTTATCAAGAGTAATCACTGTGTTGAAGTTAATAACAGTTTCTCGGTAATATCTTTCTTCATTCTGGCATATAATATTACTCTCTATGTATTCCATTGTTACGCTAAATTTTAGCGCTCTAGCTCATGCTATCGACGACTTGTAAGTCTCCCAATTTAAGAGAAATTATAATAAATAGTCCATTTTGTACAGTCTGAAGTGCTGTTTCGAATGATATTATCTTATGTATTTTCTTTCACTGACTATGTCTTTAAAAAATTAATCGTTTCCCAGAAATTGAAGTTTTACTCGTTTTTGTTATATGACATTTCAAGTAAAAGTGTGTCAAAACGAGTATTCTTCTATATCATTCGATTCGCTCTATTGCTCAAAGTTACCATGACTTTATTCTAAATATAATTATCAAACTAAAAACTTTTATTATAGTTTTTTTGTATAAAATCAGGGTGTATATATCAGTCTCGTCTTTCATATGCTTGGTTTTAACTATCTCTCTAGGTACGACTTCGATCTGAATTCCAGTTATAACTAATCAATTGCAGGTTTTGAAGTACTAGTTACTGAATATTGAAGAATGATTCTAATATGATGATCGTATGATTACTGTCCAATCTACCCTAGACATTTTCCTTGAAAAATACAAACAAAAGTTTCATTGAAAGTATTAAGATTCAATTTTACATTATCATGTGAGTCGATCCATGCCAATGTCGAATAAATAATAAATACTTATCTATTCATTTATTATTAACATACCTTCCAATTCAACATTTTGTGATTTCGGTATACAAAACAAGTTTGATTAATACCTGTTATTGTTTGAGATTCGATCATATTAACATGTTGTAGTCCATCGGTATGAGGAATCCTTATTAAAATATTTATTATTTTAAATTATGATGAATTAAGTAATAATGATTGATAATTTGCCAAGACGAATATACTAAAGCATACTTTTTCATATAAAATCAAGACTCGCGTTTGCAACAGCTGTTCACGTGCAAAAGAATGATAAAAATGTGGGCGATGAATCTTCTTTAAAATCTGGAAAAATCTTATAGTAATAAAAAGAAAATGTACGTTGAGATGTTTTTTGAATATTGTGTAATATTTTGTGATAGATCTATAATATCTACATAAATGCTTTCTATAACCGGATATTTCATTTGAAGAATCATTATAACTAAAGAGTGATTCATATTGAGAATTTTTTCAAATACGAAAGACTAAAAGAGAATAGAAAAAAGATAGTTTTATCATTTGAATATTGCTTTTTTGATGATTACAATGATGTCGTTTCATTTTCTTTCAAAATTCAACAGTAACATTAATTATATTATTTCTAGATTGTCTAAGAACTAATCAACCATATCAATTACATCCCTGTTGAATATAGTCGATCTATACGATCAGAAACTGCTAGAAAATTTAATTTCATTCGTATTTGAATTCGTAACTAAAATGAATTATCGAACAGCTCAAAAAGACCCATGCGGATAAACTCACTTTGCTATCAATGTATACTTCATTCTTTTATATTAGAATTAAGTTAATGCGATATCTTCTGGTTCTATAACAAAAAATGATGGAAAAACTGAGTGAACGATGTTTGAAAATACTCGAAATCGTTCAGTACATGCCTATGTTTTATCATATTCTCGTTTTCATACTCTCATTGATAGGTTTATATAGCAATGATAATTACATTTTACCCAAAAAACTAAACAAGAAAAGAAAACTTTTATGCTAAACTTATGTATCAGCACGTATCGAATAAAAATCGGTACATTCAATTCAGTTGGTGAATTCGATAATTTGGCATCTCACTAGACTATTTGACATAGAGAGGAGAGCCTATCGAATTCATCGATGCGACTCAACGTAAATAAATTGTAGAGTTCATGATAAACGATCAATTATACAAAATTGATGTTCTATTATTTGTGAAGATATACACGACGAAATAAAATGAGAGTATCAATTTTGAATTAGCTAATAGTTACTCAGCAAAGTTCTTAACTTATAAAATATCCTGCACTTAACAATAACAATTATTTATTCAGCTTTCAATGAATTTACTTTGCCAGCTTGATTTCCCTTAAGTCTAATGAATTCGTTCATCATGTATTCAAGATGTTTCTCTACTAATAACAGTAATTATTTTGTATTTCACTTACAAATTTAAGTAATTGTAAATGTTCAACAGATATTGTAATATCATTTATATCTGATAATGAGGATCTTCTTCAACATCTGGTTGATGATCTAAATTTGTTGTATGAGAATTTTCTTTTTCACTATATTCATCATCATCATTATATGATTTATCTAGAGAATAAAAGATAACATACATGAAAAAAGAAATATTAAGAAAATTCTTTACCCAAATGAAGATGTTTTTGTTAATAAACGATCTGATATTAGTCCTATTGCTTCTAATTTATTTGGCATTGTACTTGATGAAGAAATTATTGATCGTGATTGTTGGGTGAATATAATTGTAGATCCATACTTTGTGGTTGCTAAATAATCTAAAAGATTAGAATTTATCGTTCAAGAAAGAATTCATATAGGATCAATAGTATGCTATTTTGTTAAGGCTAATCATTATTTTTAATGTAATTAATTCTACAGTAATATAATATGTATTATTTAAAACTTAAATTTATAACTTACTTAATTCAGGTCAACTTCACCTTTTGCTAAACTTTTATAATCTATCATTGATTGATCTTTTCCGTCATTTTCTTTTAAAATAATGTGAATACTAAAAGAATAAAAAGTATTATTTTCTCACAATTAAAAATATAACAATATACAGTTATTAAATATTGTAGATTAACAGATGTATGTAAAGTTCCATCTTGTTGAAGAAGAATTCTACGACGACGAAATGTTCGTTTAATACACTAATAGTAATAAAATTAATCAATATATTTTAATATGAATGTAAAATTATTATGTATTTCTAATTGAGCATGGACTATTAAATTTGTAGCCATTTTCGATAAGGGTAACAGCAGTTAGTTATTAGTTATTTGTAAACTTTTCCTATTCTTTGTCAAAAATCGTTTCTCTAAATATGAGCGCTACAATCAATGAAAATAAATTTTTGGCAAGTAGCGAATCATATAAATCGATTATTTGATAAGAAAAGAGAAATGTTTTCGTTCGAAAATAATAATCTTTAAAATCTTCCTATACACATATTGAATCCCACACTTATTTATAGTAACGTATGTATTTTAATACGATGCGAAGCAAAGAATGTCTTTGATCCTTTTTTGATATTTATTACAAGAGTATTCTTCTTCGCCACTTGTCTATAAATAAAGCCGTAATATCTTCGTTATTTTCTTATATATCATCATGAGTATCTTCAATAAAATGATCTACATAAATTAATGTTATTTCTGTATAATATATTCTCTACAAAATAGACAAAATTTATATAATACTTTATTGGATGAATTCTCAAAAGTTAAATAGAATATTTCATGTTCATATCGAATATACGATGATGGAATGTATATAATAAAAAGAAAATCCTAAGATTGGAATAGTATTACTTTATTTTACATAAATTAGCCTTTCTCAAACAACCAAGTGATTTAATATACTCATAGAAAGAGACTTTTTCAAATGACTAAAAATTCGTTTTTGAAATTGTTGAAGACATTGAATGCATAATTATAATGATGATTCGCTATGTAGGACTCTCCTCAATAAACGCATGCATATTTTTAACCATTATAGAGTAAATGTAATGAAAACCTTATTTTTTATAATAATAATTGGAAATTTTCGATCATTATCAACCACAAGAACATGACCAGAAATAGAGATATAATGAAGTTACAACTACATTTAGTTCGTTTATTTATATTGCATTAAATCTCATGTTTTCATTATTTTTCATACATGATAGTTCTGACGAGAAAATAAGAAAATTCAATATTATAATTTATCGAAATAAATTTCGTTTATTCTATTTAGGTTAATTTTATCGTCAAAATATACTTCGCAAATTTTATTCGAATCCAAAGTTAGAGACAATAAATTATTCAGATTAAACGTCCACAAGAAAAACTTAACAATCTCTCATATACGTGAAAAAGACTTCTCAAGAAACTACAACTTCCATTTGTGATGAATATTTCATAAGCTAAAATGAATATATTTTTCAATGAAAAGATATTTTTTTTATTTTAATGACTTATATTATTTCACAATTGAGTTAATTTTCAAAGTACAACAGTTTTCATTTTATTCAGTGCATAGTTCATATTTTTGAATTCGGTGATTATAGGAATCAGCAACATAAAGATGTCCTTCAACGTCCAATGACACACCTCTCGGAGAATTTAATTGATTTGGTTCATTTCCTTCACCATTTCCACCAGCAACAATCTCACCTTCTGTATCTCCTTCGCGCCAAAACATCACTCGGTGGTTCTTATAGTCCGAAATAATGATTTGACCCAGCTTATCAACAATCATTCCATAAGGGTTAGCTAATTGGTTGAGACCATTCCCTATATTGTTTCCGCCAGCAACAAGAATTCCTTCTTTTGCATCTTTTGTCCATTTCATTATTCGCTGATTGTTAATATCTGCTACATAAACAGAATAATCTTCATCAACGAAGATATCACCAGGATTACTGAATTGATTTTGTTCATGTCCCGGCCCATTTCCACCTGCAACTAATGTTCCATCTGTGTCTCCTTCTTTCCATCGTCTTACTTCAGCCTTTGTCGAATCAGAAACATAAATAGATCCATCTCTATCGATTGTCACACCGATACAGTCAATATTTGAAATGACAACTTGTGGTTTCGTTTGACTTTGGCGAAACCATCGTACAACTCGTTTGTTATCATAATCACATATAATTATTGCATTCTTCGGTTTGTCAACAACTACGTTGAGTGGCCAATCCAATTGATCTAGTCGAGCTCCTCTCCCATTTCCACCTGCAATGATTTGACCACTGTTCGAATTGTATTTCCATTCAACAATACGATGATTTATAGTATCAGCAATCAAAATAGCATTGCTATCATCAATATAGATCCCAAAAGGGATATTGAGTTGATTTAATTGATCTCCGTCACCATGTCCTCCAGCAATAGTAATTCCATGTTGTCTCCATTTGTCACATTTTGGCTCGGTTTCTACTAAGAGTGGAAAAAAGTAATTTGACGTTAAATTAAAATATCAATTGAAAATAAAAAGGAAAGATGATTAAAATTTTATATTTATAGTATTAAACAACAAAAGAAAACCATCTTAAGTGTGTGGTAGGTACGGCTACTATTCTTTTCACCCACACCCACACCCACCCTGACATCCGAGCCCTCACGGAGCCCAAGACTGATCGAGAGGCTCGGGCTCGGTACATCGCTAATTACAAGATATTTCATAGAGAAAATGACACACTAATAAGCTCTTAGAATACAATTTTTGAAAAAAATATTGTAACTTCCTTCTTTGTCTCTCAATAATTTACCGTTTGTCAATTCTACTCTATACAGTTTATGAAAATTTTTTGTAAATGTATATTGTGATCTCTCAACTTTATGTAAGGAACAACAAAAGAAACTCACTCACAAAAACAAAACATTGTTTTTACGAAAAAGAAAATAAATCTTTAAAATTGTTCCTTAAGAAATTGAACTAAGAATTTTATGAAAACTATCGATATTTTTCTTGGTGAAATGTGTTTTAGAATTTATCTCTATCAAAAACCAAGCAATAGAATTCTGATAAAATATTCAAAAATAAACTAAACCAAGGGCTTCAATTATGGGAAATGGGGAGTTCAGCCGCCCCCTTTCCAAATTCGAACGTTATCTGTCTTTGTGCCAAAATTAGCAAAGTTCTTTTATAAACCCGGATAGAAATTTAGTTCTCATGCTCTTTTCGCCATTTTGCTTCTAGTAATTCTAATACAAAAGCACTTTTTGATGGCAAAACTCTGCAGAAAGTGCATATTTTGAGTACTGTCCATGTTATATGATGACATTTTTTGGCAAATTTTATGCTTTTCCACCTTTGAAAACAGTTGAAAATTCTGAATTCCACACTAACATATCGTAAAAATATTTTAATAATTTACCGAAAAAGAAAAGAATATCGACTTTCTTTTATCGTGTTAATATCATACCTTCTGTCGTTGGATTATCTGTTGTTTCCATAGTTGATAGTTCTGTGACGTCTGTTGTCACAGTTGATGGTTTCATCACGTTGGTTGTTTTTGTTGTAATAATTACGGTTGGAATAGTTACGACCAAAACAACCATGATAATACCAGTAATGATCCATAAGAATTTCTTTTTTACAAAACATTTGCTTCTAGAATAAAAAATTCTTTCGATTATAAATTTCAGCAATTCACAAAACACATACAATAATGTTGATCGATCAGTTGATGTTTGTTCGGAATTCGACGTAACTGGTTCAGACTAAAATAATTTAATAAAATCAACGTTATTTTATTTAATTTGAACTAAATATATTACGTCACAAACTCCGATTTGATTTTGATTCATAATGAATGTTTTGGACACGTATAAAACTGAAATAATATCTTATTAAAACGAATAATCTAAAATATCGAATAAAAACAGATGATATCAAAATAAAACATATCTTCAAATATGAAAAAAATACTTGAGCAAAACTAAAACAATGAAAAACACTTTCTTCAGGAATCAATTAAAACAGAATTATTAATATAGACATGTTTAGAAGACTTTAGCGAAATAGTTTTAAATGATTTAGCAAAAACTGAAAAATCTTTCTTTTTTCATTATTCACATAACAATATGCTTCTGCAAATTAATAATCATAAAAATAACAATTTTTTTCTTCTACAGATAAAGGTGTATGCCGTCAGCCGATTTTTCCCGAAGCCGGCGGCTGGCAGCTAACATTTTTGCTAGAGCCGACGCGCGTCCAAGCCAACGGCTTACACTTTTAGTCTACAGAATAATATCAACATGAAGTATTTTTATTGAAACATCTGTAACAAAACACAATATTGAAAATGATCGGTAAATAAAAACAACAAATTCGTTTCCTTTTTCAAAGCTAATTTATGAACAAATGCCTACCAAATGTCAGTCATGATATGCTGTAAATAGAATACATATTCATGATATTCAAACTTTGGAGGAAGGATATGAAAGAAAAACATTGAAAATCGTCATTTACAGAAGAAAATGCAATGTTTTCTAACAGAGAAAACAATATTTATTTGAACAAGATATTTTGTTATTTTGTATAGAATTAATAGAAAAAATACACAGATTAGAAAATCGATTTTGTAGCTGATCCTGATAAATTCGATAATTTCTGTATAGATGGATATAAATGTAATTGTCAACTGAGATTTATCCTCAACTAATACTCACGCAGTCATTAATACTCATCCGTACCCTCGAGTTACAGATAAATATAAACCATCGGAGCACTTTTTGAAATTTTCAAATAGTTTACAGTCCTTTATACTGTTAAAAACATTTTTGGAGTTGAAATGAACGACATCCTATTATCATTCGACAATATCTAGAACAATATGCTGATTTATTAAAAAGTAATTAAATATAAATTACGATTTAAAAGCATCTATCAGCTATTTTTATGTCTAGCATTTGTGCAATATCATAATCCTGGAATTATTAACACGAATCAGATATGTCAACAAATTGTAATGGGATTGTCATCATTAGCAAATTAGATCGATCAAAAGCACGCGCTCAAACGATCAACAATTGCATTTACAACTGATTGAGTAACTATATCAGTCAATAATGGTGAAGCCAATGTGGTTTTAATAATACATGGATGTGCAGAATATCCCTTTAATTTAAAACTACTGACAATATTATCTTATAATATTTTTGATTGTTTTTCTGAAAGATGATTTGGATAACTGTTTATTTTTTATTGCGTCCGTGTGGGTTTTGTTATAGGTAAAATACTGTTTTATTCATCTAATTGTATTTCTTTGAAAAAAATCCATCTTGAGGGTGGGTGTGGGTTAGGGAGAGCCTCATACTCACCTAAATCGACGCCCACTCACCCACCGACATCTACACCCGAACTCACATCCTTCTAAAATATAAAGATTTTAAAGATGAATTATATGAAAGAAAACCAATAACAATTAATGCATCAGAAAATGCATCTGATTCTTTGTTCATTTTAAAAACAAATTCTTCTTCTTAATATTCATTTTTTTTCATTGTATTTTGTAGAATTTCAAAACAATAAAAAAAATGATTATTTATTACCTTCTGATTTCTAGAGAAACAATATTTTCAAATCAAAAGTTCGATAGAAATGATACTCGAATAAATTTGAGATTTATTTTCTTATACACACAAAAAAAAATATTGGAAACTAAATATTTCTCATCGATTTATCAAATGATTTTCATATAAGGTGAAATAAAATAATGATGGATCGAAATATATTCGAATATAATGAAATGATAGTCTTATATAAGATGTAAGGACAAGAAAAAACAAACATTCCGTTACGTTATTCTTTCAAAAAGATTCGAATATTTCGTTATTTTAATAAAATAATTTTCTTTATTAATATCGAGAAGTGCTTAGGAATTCAGTTTCATTCAAAAGAATTATTCGGCTAATCAAAACTGAAATGAAACAAGTGTACATCTAATCTTAAACGTGAACTACTCTCTAATATAGTAAAGATCTCCGGTCAAAACCTTCATATTTTACTTCTGATAAATATTCATTTATAGCGATTATTTTGATATATTCTCTAACAAATAGTAAACAAACTAAAATCAAATAATTTCGTTTAATATTAATTATCATTTAACTTTTCTAATTATACTGATGGTCATATTATTAAATTTATCACTAGCTAAAAATTTCCCGACTCGTATAACTAGAATTAATATTTACATCTTTTAAAATTCTCGGATATTTGTCTTTCTTTTGATAACATGTTACTTTCTTATCTTCTAATAAATAGAAATAAAGGATTGTAAAGTATACTTTCTTTTGTCTAAAATGTCTTATTGTCAACTTAATCGTTTACCAATAGAAATCTATTATATAATATTTTCATATTTGAAACCATTTGAAATAAGTTATTCATTTTCAAATTTAAATCAATTTTTAAATGAAATCTTAAATGGTTATGATCTTAAATATTCAATTGATTTTTATTTAATTTCATTCAAAGAATTATATTCATTAAAACAACATATTCATCCTGAACATGTTATTCATCTTTCAATGCAAGACGATGAAAAAAGCTTCAAGAAAATTAAATATTTTTTATCAAAATTTAATTTAAAATTTTTTGTAAATCTTCGATCAATTCATATAAGTTTTCATAAAAAAGCTTTCTCTGATATGATATTTCCTTGTTTATCATCATTACCATTAAATCATTTAACAAAATTATCAATACATGATTATGGAACAAATAATTCCTTATATGAATTAATAACATATCATGGAAAATCTCTTCGAGAATTATCAGTTCTTCGTGCATCAATACTGAATCGAAATATATTTCCAAAAAATCTTCAAAAATTAAAATTATATTCAGCAGATAATTTTTATTTACGAACAATTCTTCAAAGACTTAATCAAAATTCTTTAATTAAGCTTCATATTCGATTTGATGAAAAACCAATTATTGATAAATTATTTTCAAGTTTTCAACGTCATTATCAATCTTTAACTTATCTTTTTATTGATATAAGTCAAAGTAAATCTATTCATTTTCTCGTAGAGAAGAGTCCTTGCAACAATAAATTGGCTATTCATAGTCCACTAGTTGATCGAAAAATTAAAAAAGATTCCTTTGTATAAAGTTAGCCTAATGGCACCTTACACTATTAATAAAGAGAGGGTATGGGTGGAGTGCAGGTGTGGATTTCGGGTTAAGAGATAAACCCACCCACACCCACACCCATCTACATCCACATCCACACCCACACCCACACCCATCTTTATCCACACCCTCACCCACACCCACCCTCAAGATGGATGGAGTGTGGGTGTGGGTTTAGGGTGAAGAGATACACCCACCCACACCCACATCCACACCCATCTACATCCACATCCACACCCACACCCACACCCACACCCACCCACACCCACACCCACACCCTCACCCACACCCACCCTCGTTTAACATCATATAATTCAACAATAGAATTTTGTGGAATTACTGTAGATTTCAAAATAAATCATATATCAAAATAAGAAAGAAAATGATCTACAAAATAGTTTATCTTAAATATTTGTAATACCGATGGGTGTGGGTCGGTGTGGTTGAAATAAAGTATCCACACTTATTCACACCCGTTACCAGGCAGACAATGTTGGGGTGAGTGTGGATATTGTATTCATCTTTACTCATACACACACCCACACCCTTGTATCTTTAACCACGATGTTTATCGAGAAATGAAAAGGAAAGATATTTTAGTTTATTATTATAATAGAGTATGTTTTTCGTTGTCTTCATACAAGGTAAAGTTGAAAAAAAGAATTTTTTGATGATATTTTATTTCATAACGATATACTAAGGAGCATCTTGAGGGTGAATGTAGGTATGAGTTTGTTTGTTCATTACTTACACCCACACTCATCCTCAACTATATAAAATTCAATCTTTTATGTTCTCGGTGATTCATCAATTTCATATATTACAAAATCATTTTATTCGTCAATCTCAAGGTCAGTCAATTGTTTTAATTCAACAGTTGATGCATTGAAATGTCCTATTTGATTAAAAGAAACAGTGATCGATTGGATGTTGTGTTTACTTTTCTCCATCACAAATGAATAATAAAGAGAGCGTCAGTTAAATGTCGCGCACATGGTTTTATATTTTACTATGGAAGAAATTCATTTCTTCTGACAGCAAATATACGATCAATCGCGTACACTTTTACAGTTGAGAATAAAATAGCATTACACACAACGTAAGTAGCAGTAGTTCGAAACAATCTTCTACATTAGCATCAATCATGTTAACCGAATTAAAAAAGAAATTTGTAATTCATGCAATAGTGTTTCTTACAGCGTTATCTATATCTATAATTCTCCTAATCATGAATCAATACCGACTAGTAAACGGTATTGGAAGTATTATTTCCAATAGAATTCTATTAGCGCATCAAAACGTTACCAATAGTGACGACTCTCTATTTTCTTGGACAAATGGATTAACTCTTTCAGAATATGGATCTTTAGAAACGACCGTTCAATGTGTCGGTCCCTTATATAATCAATCATGTTTATATAAAAATTTATATTATGTAAATAAAACATTCCTTATTCTAATTGTAAATGGAAGAACATTGCCACCACTCGAAGTCCGTTATAATGCGTTCGGCCTATGGGACAATTCGCCAACTAAATATGAGTTTCCTTCGTACAAGCAACTTGATAGATTTGTTCGTCAGATCGCTAATCCTATGATTATTCCAGACGTAACTGTCTTTTTTAGTCAATCATGGCACTACAATATTGCTCACGCGCTATTCGATGGTCTCTATCCAGCTTATTTGGCACTTATTCGTTTCACACCCAGACATTTACATCCTTTCCGATTATTAGTTCATATAGATCCATGCAATTTATGTTGGAGTGAGGATGTTTACAGTCGTTTTGCTGGTCTTGGTATTATCAAGCTCAACGTTCTTGAACGTATGTCAACAGAAAGATGGTATATGTTCGATGAATTGATTATGGGTACTGGTAACATGTGCCAGCGTTGTATTCAACCAAATTATCAACTACCTGGTGGTATTGAACTCAATGGTTCTAAACTCTTCCGCGATCGAATGTATAAGCAACATGGTCTCTTCCTTCCAACTACTCGACAGAAGAACTCTTCTGAAGGTCGACATCCTCGATATCCTCTAAATGCATATATTATCGATAACAAACGATTCAATGAAAATGATAGAAAAGAAATTTACGATGCAATAAATGAGATAAACAACTATACAAATACATACTTGAATATACTGAGAAATAACATACAGCAATTAGAATGGCCTTTAGTTCGTATCTCTTATCTTTCCTATAATCTTGTCAAAACTCAATATAATAGTTCCGTTCAGTTCAATACTACTTCGATAGACTCAAGACCACCTGCATACGAACTAACTGAAAATGATTTTATGGCTCAATTACGAAAAGTACAACTGATGGATATTCATATCAGTGGTCCTGGTACAGGGCAATTCTATCAAGTTTTTCTACCTGATGGATCTGTGACCATAAATCTTGGTGCTATTCGACCTTGGCCAGAAAAAAATCCTAAGAAAATGTATACATCGTTTTTCGAAGAGTATTTGACATCTGGAACACCCTATATCAAAGGTCTCTATTATCCAATGAATAAACGTTGGAAAGGAATAAAAAAGGAGGAAATAATAAAACTTGTAAGAAGAGCAGCTCATATGATTATGAATGGATTTTCTATTCCAGTGAATCCTCGAGATAATCTGGCTTCTGATGGACAACTATTTACTGAAATGTGTGAAAAAGACAAAGGTTTTTGCAATCTCGTCACTATTCGATCAGGAAAAAATCATTTCGCTTGCACTGATGTATTTGCCGAGGATATTATTCATGAATATAAACAATGGAATATTGATGGTTACATGGATGGGAATAAAACTATTCGTTGTCCATTGAATCGGACATTGTTGCGTGAACTAAGACAAAAGTATGGTATTTATCATTATGTAGATTCGTGACAGTCTCATCTTTAATACATTTATCACATCATTATTCTATTTTTTCATTGATTAGATTCGATTCCTTAAATAACTAATTTTTCATTTATATGCACATTCATATTTAAGACAAAAATGATTTCTTTTCTACGAATAATCTGAGGGTGTGGGTGGGTGTGGGTGTGAAGACCTCTTTTCATGCCTACACCCAGTTGATAAAAGAAGGATTTGAACGAATAGATAAAAAGAAATTTAAACGGCGAGCGTGAGTGTAGTTATTCTTTATTTATTCAAACCCACACCCATCCCACTCTTATTTTTATTTTTGACAGTTCCTTACTAGATAACAATAAAATGTGCTCTTTATGCTCTTAAATATAATGAAAAAACAAAATTCATTGAAATCGCGAATCTTGATCAAGTGATAATCTAACAGCATCGGAAAAATTATTACCATAACGTAGATATATTTTTTGTATGGTCTGTAAAATAAATCAAAAAGAAAGTGAGTAATGACGGTATATGAAAATGAATCTCACCATGTTATCTTGTAAAGCATTAGCAATGCACTGTATACCCATCTCTCCAATCATGTTGGATCGAAGATCCATTGTAATGAGTGTCTACACAAATATGTAAAGTAAATAAATACATAAGATAAATAGAGAAACAGCTATTCTTACTGTGTTACAGCACAAGATATCAGCTATATATCCTGCCCCTTCGTCTTCTATTCTATTTCCGTTAAGATTAAGTTCAGTCAGTGTCTATACAAATAGGAATTGAATAACTTGTCTAAGGAAAAGGCAAATAATATCACTGTATTTTGTCGTAATGCATTAGTGAGATGTTGTACTTCGTTAGCACCAATTCTATTGGATTCCAAATGCAATACCGCAAGCATCTTTAAGTATAGCAGAAAATGAGTATGAGAAACACAATAAGAGAATGAGGGCTACCGTATTATGTTTTAAAATGTCAGCAATACATAATATACCTTTAGCTTCGATGTTGCTGTAACTAAGATCCAACGTGGTGAGTGCCTTATTATAAAGAAAATAAATGTGGAGAAGATAAAAAAGATGATAATTACTTTATTATCTCGTAAAGCATCAGTCAGATGGTGTACTCCATCATCACCGATAGGATTACCAGCAAGTGTCAGTTTAGTGAGAGTCTGTGCAATGAAAAAAATGCAATACAGAACAAACACGGAAAAAACATATATAATTACTATATTATTTCGTAATCCATCGGCTAGATGTTGTGCTCCTGTATCCTCGATGTTGTTTTGCTCAAGTTTCAATGTGGTAAGAGTCTAAACATAGTTTTAGAAAATTTGGATAAGAAACATCTGTAGAAACGATGACCTCACTCTATTATTTCGTAAAACGTTAGTAAGATATGATACTCCTTCATCTGAAATTTCAGTATCGCTAATATCGACAATGGTAAGTGTCTTTATACAAACAAAAAGATATTTAAGAAAAGTTCAAAATGAAAAGCATTACCGCATTCTTTTGTAAAACGTTAGCAAGGTGTTGTATTCCATTATTATTGATGTTATTGAAATGCAAGTCCAACAAGATCAATGTCTATATGAAGTCGAATATTTACTGATGAATAAGGAATGATAGTTACTGTATTATGTTCTAATGCATCACATAAATACTTCACACCATTTTCACCGATATCATTAGCAGCTAGGTATAATTCAGTGAGCGTCTATATTTATATGAAAGTTACAGATAATCGCAGCGAACAAAACAAGGGTATTACCTTGTTTGATCGTAATACATCAGCTATATAGACTATACCTTCATCCCCAAAATGATTACCCCCAATATCTAGAGTAGTAAGAGTCTACACATAGATACAAGAGAAGAATATGAAATATATACACAGCGAAAAATGAAATTTACCGTGTTAGATTGTAAAGCATTAGCAAGATATTGTATTCCATTGGCACTTATTTCATTGTAATTAATGTTGAGTATAGCAATTGCCTTTATAATAAAAAAAAAGTAACTGATGTGAGAGATAAGCAGCAAGATATAATTAAGATTACCATATTATTTTGTAACATAGTAGCAATATGTTGTATTCCTGTATCTCCAATTAAACAATCGCTGATATTGAGTGTAGTAAGTGACTTTAATAGAAAATAAGCATACAGTTATGAAGGACAAGACGTAAATGAGAACTACTCTATTGTTTTGTAAAATATCAGCGAGATGTTTCGCTCCTATGTCTTCAATATCATTTTCATGTAGGTTTAATTCGAGGAGTGTCTATATGTAATGATCGAGGAAAATGATTATGGAAATCACACAGAAAAAAAATGAAAATTACTGTATTATGATACAATGCATTCGCGAGATGCTGCATTCCCGCGCTACCAATTTTATGAAATTGAAGATCAAGTGTTGTTAGGACCTATAGTTTTGTAAATAAAATAAACATACTAAAAATAGAAAAGAGATAGCTAATCACCGTATTATTCATCAATCCTTCAGCAAGATATCGTGCTCCATTAGCTCCAATTCGAATACCATGAAGGTTCAGTGTGGTTAGTGTCTGTACATCAAGAATAAGATACATGTGACAACGGTAGGAAAAGGAAAAAAAATATTTATGATTTTTCATTTTAAAGATAGAATCATACGTACCTCATTCACTTGATTCCGTATCAGATTGCAATCGTTATTTGTAGATGATCTTTCACATCTGATTGCATTGCTAAAATCTGTAGTCTTCATTGTTTTCGTATAGAGTCTAATTTTAGATTGAGACTCCTCAAATAAGCAGTCACAAATAACAAACCATTGCTTATCATTTAACCAAAATGATGCTCGAAATGGAGCAATTAGCATATCAAGACTATTAGTATTATCTTCTTGCTTAAGAGAATATAAGAAAAGAAAGTCAAACTTATCCAATAGAGGTAATTTAGTTTGAATAAATTGTTGCCAATACATTCCATCAAATACAGAGTCAAGTGTCTGTCTATGAGCAATAAGTTTGAGAAAACGAAGTATGGGTGTTGGAGAAAGTAATAATTCAAGATATTTTGTAGAAAATGAGAAACCAATGATCGTCAAAGACGTTAACGATGAGTGAATTGTAGTTAAGTATGACGATTTAATTATTTCTTCGGATTGATCGATCCTGCAATCGGTCATAACTAATGTTTGTAAATGAGACAAACGGCGAATAATTTCAACATATGTACTCAATAGACAAATACCAATTGTCAAATGCTGTAATCGACAGTCTAATGAAAATGATAGATGTCCTTTATTGTCATTTATATTATTTAAATGTAACTCCTGTAGATTGAATTACGCAACAGCTGATGATGCGAGAATTATTATTTTACCATTTCTTTTCGGTCTTGAATCGATTGAAAGTGTAGTAAGACAGTTAGAAGTTACATTTTTTAGAAAGTACTCTAACTCTTCATGATTGATTTTATGAAGGACCAACGAGCGAAGTTGAGTTAATTGACGGATATCGATAAATGAAGAAAATAAATTCATAGAACTATCTCTCGTTGTACCATTTGAGTATGTCAACGAAATTACATTTTGCAGTTGAAGAACACGACAAATGGAATTAAAATAGACCGTTGATTCAAAATTATAGTCTAACTGAAATCGATTGTACGTATTAACCATATTATATAATTGTTTACAGGTAGAACGGATAGAAAATAGAATTGTTTTCACATCACAATAATCGAAAATACGATGTAATATCTCGACAGGCAGATCAAGAATAGATATGTTTGCCATTAATGTGTGAAAATCGGTGCTCATTTAATTTCACGTTATTTTATGCAAAAATTTGTAATTCTGTTCGTAACCTTGGAAGACGTCGTTGTTTCTCGTGTGAGTAACTAGCAACATTATTTTGAAAAAAAGAGTAGGACAGAACAAAAAGAAAAAAAATATTCACTACACGATATTATTCATTTTTAGTTAACAAATATTAAGCATGATCAGTCATACGTAGCTTGACGATAAGACATGGATGCGGATGAGTACAAACAGCCACGATCGGTTTCGTCATTGTCTAGATCATTCATCAATTCTACAGAAGAATTATTTTCATTATACATTTTAGACTCAATACAATACAATTTTAATAATTAAAAAAGAAAAGAAAAGATGAATATTTTTTTGATGACTTTTTAACAATTTTTCAATCATATTTGACATAGAATTCATGAAGATAATGACTTATTGTTGATGTAGATACTAATTTTTCTTCTTATTGATAATTCATTCATGATAAAATGAACTGTGGGTGTGGGTGTAGTTGAGGGTGTGTATATAAGATAAAAGCTACCACGACTATAGTTTCGACCTTGCTTAAAAATCCAAATCTTTAGGTGGCTGATTTTCTACATAATTATAAACTTATACAGTCAGAAGATGAAAACTTTCAACAAATATAAGAAATAATTAAAAAGTAGAAGAATCATATGAGAGAGATAAGCAATTCAAAGCATCACACGACTATAGGATGTGGGTATGGGTGTGATTGAAGGTAAAGACTGAGGGAATACTCGCACCAACACCCGCACCCGCACCATCACACACCCACACCGAATCTAAAATTAGAGACAATAAATTATTCATATTAAACTTCCACAAGAAAAACATAATTATCTCTCATATACGTGAAATGGACTTCTTAAGAAATTAAAACTTCCATTTGTGATGAATATTTCATAAACTAAAATGAATTTATTTTTCAAAGAGAAGAAATTTTTTATTTTAATGACTTATATTATTTCACAATACAGTTACTTTCAAAATACAACAGTTTTTATTTTATTTCGTACATAGTTCATATTTTTGAATTCGATGATTACGAGAATCAACAACATAAAGATTTCCTTCAACGTCCAATGACACACCTCTCGGAGAATTTAATTGATTTGGCTCATTTCCTTCACCATTTCCACCAGCAACAATTTCACCTTCTGTATCTCCTTCACGCCAAAACATCACTCGGTGGTTCTTATAGTCCGAAATAATGATTTGACCCAAATTATCAACAATTATTCCATAAGGGTTAGCTAATTGGTTGAGACCATTTCCTTCTCCATGTGCACGAACAACAAGAATTCCTTCTTTTGCATCTTTTGTCCATTTCATTATACGTTGATTGTCAATATCCGCTACATAAACAGAATAATCTTCATCAACAAAGATATCACAAGGGTTCCTGAATTGATTTAGAAGATATCCCGGTCCATTTCCACCTGCAACTAATGTTCCATCTGTGTCTCCTTCTTTCCATCGTCTTACTTCAGCCTTTGTCGAATCAGAAACATAAATAGATCCATCTCTATCGATTGTCATCCCGCTACAGTAAATATTAGAAATAAGAACTTGTGGATTCGTTTGACTTTGGCGAAACCATCGTATAACTCGCTTGTTTCCATGTTCACATATAATTATTGCATTCTTCTGTTTGTCAGCAATTACGCTGAGTGGCATATTTAATTGACCGTGCCTATCTCCACTTCCCATACCGCCTGCAATGATTTGACCACTGCTCGAATTATATTTCCATTCAACAATACGATGATTTATAGTATCAGCAATCAAAATGGCATTGCTATCATCAATATCGATCTCAAAAGGCGTATAGAGTTGATTTAATTGATCTCCACCACCATGTCCTCCAGCAATCGTAATTCCATGTTGGTTCCATTTGTTATATTTTGGTATGGTTTGTACTAAAAGTGAGAGAAAAAATGATTTGATGTTAAATTAAAATGTCACTTGAAAGTAAAAAGGAAAGATGATTAAAATTTTATGTTTATAGTATTAAATAACAAAAAGGTAGAGTGGATGTGAGTGCGGATAAAAGAAGAGTATAGCACCCACACGCACATCCTCAAAATGGTTTATGAATTCTATTCGATAGATTTTCTTAACATGTCATTCTATAAAATGTATATTCTTATCTCGAAACTTTAAGTAGAGAATGACAATAGAAACTTATTCATACAAAGACAAAAACATCATTTCGAAGAAAAAGAAATAAATCTTCTCTTGATGAAATAGTTCTTCAAAATTCTTCCTCAAGAAATTGAACTATGAATTTCATGAAAACTATTGATATTTATCTCTCTCAAAAATTAAACGATAGAATTCTAATCTGTATAAATATTCTAATAAAATATTTAAAAATAAATTCAACACTAACATATAATGAAAATGTTTCAATTATTTATCAAAAAAAACATTGTCGCCTTTTCTTTTTCTTTTATCAATATTATACCTTTTGTCGTTGGGTTGTCCGTTGTTGTATCTGTTGTCACAGTTGACAGTTTTATCATGTTTGGTGTTGTTGTAGTAGTTGTAGTTGTTGTTGTTGTTGTAGTAGTAGTTGATGTTGTTGTTGTTGTAGTGATAGTTATAGTTGTAGTAGTAGTTGTAGTTGTAGTTGTAGTTGTTGTTGTTGTTGAAGTACTAGTTGTTGTTATTGTTGAAGTACTAGTTGTTGTAGTAGTAGTTGGTATTGTTGTTGTTGGTGTTATTATCATAGTTGATAGTTCTGTGACGTCTGTTGTTTCTGTTGTTACAGTTGATACTTTTATTATATTTGCTGTTTTTGTTTTAATAATTACGATTGAAATAGTTACAATTAAAGCAACAATGGTAATGCCAACCATGATCCGTAACAGTTTCTTTTTTTGAAAACATTGCCTTCTATAATAAATAATTCTTTTTATTATGAATGTCAATAATTTATAAAACACATACAACAATGTTGATTGACCCGTGGACGTCTGCTGAGAATTCAACGTAACTGGTTCAAACTAAAATAAATCATTGAAATTAAATTTATTTTATCTAATTTGAATAAAATATATTACATCACAAACTCCGATTTGATTTCGATTCATGATGAATATTTTGTGCACGTGTAAAATTGAATTAGTATCTTATTGAAATGAATAATCTAAAATATCTAATAAAAACAGGTGATATCAAAATAAAACATATCTTCAAATATGAAAAAAATACTTGAGCAAAACTAAAACAATGAAAAACACTTTATTTACAGATCAATCGAAATAAAATTATTAATATAGACATATGTTTATAAGACTTTTGCGGAATAGTTTTAAATGATTTAGCCAAAACTGAAAAAAAAGACATTTAAAAAAAGGTTTGAAATTTATATTCGTCCATGAAAGCTGAAAAATCTTTTTTTCTCCATTATTCACATAGCATTACGTTATACTAACCCGTACCCAAATTCAGTTGATCAAAAATAAGTAGTTGTTTTGCAGCACTATTATGAAGTAACTGATTACAAAATCGTTAAAGTGACACAAAACACTTCGATGTGCTGCTGCAAATTAATGATCATAAAAACAACAAGTTTTTATCTTCTACGTAATAATATGAACGTGAACTATTTTTCTTGAAACATCTGCAATAAAACACAACATTAAAAATGATCGGTAAATAAAAACAATAAATTCTCTTCCTTTTTTAAAGCTAATTTATGAACAAAATTCAACCAGATGTCAGTTATTTTCTGCTGTAAGTACAATGAACATTCAGGATATTCAAACTTTGGAGGACGGATATGAAAGAAAAATATTAAAAATCGTAATTTTTAAAGAAGAAAATGCAATGTTTTCTAACAGTGAGAACAGAACTTATTTGAACAACATATTTTGTTATTTTGTATAGAATTCACTGAAAAAATGCACTGATTAGAAAATCTGTTGTCTAGCTGCTCCTAATATATTCGATAACTTCTGAATAAGTGGATGGGTGTGGATCTTCTATTAATCCACACCCACCCACCTGTCATCAAGATTTTTCAAGTATTTTATTAAGATTTCAAAGACTTTTCTGTTTTAATTCGAATTAGTTCTATAATGACACAATATAAACACTAAAATTATTCCTACAATCTCGTAATAAATCTTCGACGATCATGGCTAGTATGCAAATGTGAGCTCACAAGAGTTTTGAAATATCAGAAAAAGACTTGTATATACAGATCGATCTCTGCAAAATAAAACTGTAAACGTAACCTGGACATAATCGGATTTCTAGATTTTTTCAGGAATTTCTTAGTTAAATAAATTTCAAACTAATTAACTAATCAGGAAAAGAATTTAGCTGGATTTATTCTACATGGTGGATCTGAATAGATGGAAAGACAGATTTTAAAATGCGTTTAAAATGTCTGTAGAATAATATATTAAATTTGCATGTTAATATCAAAATTATTTCAGCATTCGAAACAATCAATTGAGTTGTTATTTTTGATTTTAAATCGATAAGAAGTGATAATGAAGAAATAATATCAGGTAATTGATTTTTATCTGATATTTGTTCGGAATGCAGTCTACGTTTTTTCTTTCTATTTTCATAATATTTTGGAAAAGAAAACAAACTATTCAACATAATAATAGAAATCTTCAAGTTTTATAGGAAAGTATATCTGAAAATCAGTACACGATTGTAATTTGAAAAAGAAGTGACAAAATAGAAGACTGTTTTCATAATAATAGTTAATGACTCAATGCAGTTATTTTCTTTGTCGTGTTATACTAGCTTCTAATCAATCTACATGCTTCATTTTACCTATCAGTATGAAAAACGTAGCACAACGGTGTATACATCAGCATATGAGACAGAACGAAGAGGAATAATATCACTACGTATACATAGTCACAGTTGATTTGTCGCGAAGGTTGTTTTTTTTGACTAATATTAAAAGTAATAGTAGAAATCGATTTATATACAAAGACATTTTTTTGATCATAAATTAGTTTTTTTGTCAATGATCAAAGCATTATCTTGATAAGTTAATTAAATGATAAGTAACTAGTGCAGAATAATACTTATCATTATAATAAATTTTATCTTTCAGAAAAACTCAAGATCACTTGGCAAATATAAGAAGATGTTTAAGAGAAAACAAAGTGATGCATCAATTCCACTTCTAAGCCATAATGAAAATGAATCGATACAATCGAAAAACAAGTATAAAAACTAAGAAACTCTTTCATTATTACTTCAAATTTTTCAAATATTTAGATCAACTTTATTCGGAAAATTCTATGGAGAAAAGATCGAAACATCAACAACGAATGAGAAGTCGTCTTCCAGAAAAACAGTCAGTTTCATTGAATTGGTAAGAAATTTCAATGAACGGCAAGATCACTGTGTCTGATTTATTTTATTTTAGTTTCAATTTGCTGATAAATGGGATATTTTATTACTAATAATTGGTTTTAGTTTATCATTTATTCAAGGTTTTATCTTTCCATGGATGCTTTATTTGCTGGGTCGTCTTTGTGGAACATTTGCACAACGTGTATATGATCAATGTCTATTTGTCGCATCAAGCCAATGTCCTTTTGGAATTGATATAAATACTATTCCTTACAATCAATATTACAAGTAATTTTTTATTTCTTATCATTTTATGTCATATATATTTTATTATTTATCCTATAGATTGTGTCATAGTAACAATAGTGCAATACAATCTCTAATGGAAGATTATCCAGATTTTCATAAAAGAATTTATCATTTGATTGTAAAATTAATTGGTACGAATCAGTTGATCATTTTCTTCCTATTTATATGAGAATATTTTTTTCTATAGTATTGGCATGCATTCAATTTTTTGTTTCTGGTATAAGCTATATGGTATTTACTACCACAAGTAAACGTCAAACAAATCGAATACGTCAATTATTATTTCGTACAATTCTTAACAAAGTATAAATATTACTTCGTTGAAAGAATTTGTTTTTTTAAATCAAAATATAATTTAGACATTGACTTATTTTGATACTCATTCAAGTACAGAATGGTATATGAAATTATCATCAAATATTGATCATATTGCATTAGGAATTGGAGATAAATTAACAACGTTTATTACAACTTCTTTATATTCATTATTTGGTATGATCATTTGTTTATTTATCTATTGGCCATTAGCAGTTCTATTATTTATTATAATATTTTGGAATTTTTTTCTAATAAATTATCTATCTACGGTAATTTCAATATATTATTTAAAAATTAATTCATGTGTTCTTTTGTTTTGTTTTATTAAGGTTATCACACGTATATCTGTAGATGAAATGCGTACGTATGCCAAAGCGGGAGGTGTAGCTCAAGAAGGACTTAGTGCATTACGAACTGTTCTTGTCAATAATGCTGTTGGATTTATTATTAAACGGTGAGTTTTAATCTGCCAATCGAAATAGTAGTTCATGATAAATCAGATAATTCTCTGTTTCTTTTATAGTTATACTAATTATCTCGACCTCGTTCAACAATATACAAAGAAGAAAAGCATTGTGTTTGGATTAATACACAGTACATTAAAAATTGTCACATATTTGTTTTATGTTATTTGTCTCATCACTGTTATATTTATATTTCGTCATTTCTCTGAGAAGAATCAACCATCTATTAATGATATTCTAACAGTAAGTAAAATGAAAATAGATATACTACTTTTCGATGTTAACAAATGAAATGTATTTTATATCGTTGTAATTAAAGATTTTAACCGTAGCTGGAATATGTCTTGGTTTAGTCACTCAAGCAGGAGCATTTAGTGTGTTCGTTAGCGAAGCTAAAGGTGCTGCTGTTGATGTTTTTGCAATGCTTAATGAAGATAAAACCACTAATGAAGATATCAATGATGATAAACATCTTCGTACAGAGGCATCGTTCAATAATATTCAGTTTAATCATGCGACATTTACTTATCCATCACGACCAACGACGTACGCTCTTAATGATATTAGCTTTAGTTTAGATCGAGGTAATACTGTAGCTTTAGTTGGTCATAGTGGAAGTGGTAAAAGCTCATGTATTCAATTATTAACAAGATTCTATGATGTTACATCGGGAGAAATACTTTTAGATGGTATTAATTTAACTGATTATAATCGTCAATGGTTAAGACAACATATTGCTATTGTCAATCAAGATGCAGTAAATATATAGAAAATGTAAGAAATATTTTATTAGACAAAATTAATATTTTAGGCAATCTTTTCTACAACTATTTTTAATAATATACAATATGGAAATGCGAAAGCAACAAGAAAAGATGTTATTGAAGCAGCTAAACAAGCAAATGCTCATACTTTTATTATGGCATTACCAAATGTAAGCCTGTTAGATATGTTCATTTCTAGTGTGATAGTTTATTGATTTGTTATTTAAGGAATATGACACAATGATTGGTAGTCGAGGATTTAATCTATCAGGTGGTGAACGACAACGTATTGTTCTAGCAAGAGCACTTATTCAACAAGCACCCATCTTATTATTAGATGAACCAACGAGTGCTTTAGATAGTCATAGCGAAGTACTCTTCCAACAAGCACTTTATCGATCATGTCAAGATCGAATTGTATTAATAGTTGCTCATCGATTATCAACTATTCGTAAATGTTCACATATATATCTTTTGGATCATGGTCAGATTGTCGAATCAGGCAATCACGAGTCTTTAATGACTCTTCAAGGACTATATTTCAAACTAGTACAAGCACAACAACAATACAATGCTACTGAAATCGTCACAGATATGTTGTCTGATGATAATGATAATGAAAGTAAGGAGTTAGGTTTTTATTTAAATAATTTCTATCAAATATTATTTTTCATACCATAGTGAGATACCGTCATGTATCATCAGGTGATAAAAATGTATCACTATTGAATACTAATGATGTAAGTATGCACATGTTATTGAAGAAATATTTCAATTTGTTAATTTCTTTTAGACGACATCGACGAAAACAAAATATCCATTCTTTACCTTACTTAAATTAGCACGTCCTGAGTATAATTATATCATTATAGGTTCAATTATTTGTCTTATTTACAGTGGATTCGATGTATTATATTCTATATTGCTTGGATATTCAGTTAAAGTAAATCAATTTTCTCATTAATCTTCGAATATTTAGAAACGCGTTCGAAATGTTTTATTTATTTAGGTATTACAAGAATGTCATATTAAACAACAAGAACAAAAGATAAAGTTTGTTTGTTTTATTCTATTTCTATTGGGCATTTTAACATTCTCGATTAATATAATTATTGTTTGTCTTAAGTTATTTCATATGAAATTAATTTGACTAAAATCATATATTTTATATTTAGCATGCAAATTTTGCTGTTGCAGCTACAGCTTTTATCAAAAGACTTCGTATAAAAGCATTGACAGCATTTTTTCGACAAGAAGTCGGCTGGCATGATCGACAAGAGAATAATAGTACAGCACTTTGTGTTCGTCTAAGTACCGATGCTGATGATGTTAAACGAGTAAGTTATTAAAGAAATCTTAGGAAAAAAAAATACTAAGATCTTCATCTAAGAATTGAATTTTTCTTAATAGTTATTGAATATTCGAATTATATTTGTAATACAAGCAATAGGAACACTTTTCATCGGTACAATTATTGGTTTAATTATTAATTGGAGATTAATGCTTATTGTAAATATTCAATTAATAATCTATGCATTAGTCGTTGCTGGAATAATCTACATCAATGAACGAAATACGATTGTACATAATAAAATTGTTCAAGAAGCAACTACAGTAAGTTTTGTCTTTTACAATAAAAATTTTACAAAAGATAAGATCTATATCTATTTGTTTCTTG
Source organism: Adineta steineri (assembly GCA_905250115.1). NCBI lineage: Eukaryota > Metazoa > Rotifera > Eurotatoria > Adinetida > Adinetidae > Adineta > Adineta steineri. The sequence continues at coordinate 10,175 of CAJNOI010000330.1, read as the reverse complement.
ACATATGATTAGTCTAATAGTAATAATGAATATTTATCGTTTGTCTAGTTGACTGTTGAATGTATATCAAATATTCGTACAGTTCGCCAACTGGGAAAAGATAAAGATTTCTCCAATCAATACAATGCATTGATCGATCAAACTGAACTGTATAAACGAAACACGTTAATTGATAGACATTTAATTTAATATCAATGAATATTTTTAGACCAACACAAACAATAGTCGTTCTTGGGTTCTTATCAGGAATACGACATTCTATTGGACGATTTGCTGTAGGTATATTGTATGCTGTTGGATTAAAATTTGTTGATGATAAACTACTAAGCTTGGATGAAATGACGATGTAAAAATAACTTTCTTCATTTAATGATCATTTTAAGTGATTTATTTTAGAGTATTTGTTTATGCTATTTTTATTAGTGTCGGTACAATGATTACTGAAATGGCGTAAGTAATGAAAATAAACTAATAATGTGAGTTTGGTTGAATCTGTTCTTCGTTTTAGAGCTGCAGAAATTGGTCGAACAGGAACAGCATCTCGTAATTTTGTCAATCTATTCGAACGTCAATCATTGATTGATATTGAAGCATCTAATAAACACAAACCTGTAAGATATATTTTAATCAATAGAACATATCTTTATCTTTCTATATATTTATAGAATTCATTTAATAGTGATATCAATTTTGATCAAGTGACTTTTTCTTATCCAACAAGACCACATATAAAAATACTTGATCATTTATCAATGCAAATTCATCGAGGTAAATTCTTTATATTCTATGAAAGTAAATAATTATTTATTTTAGGTCAAACAATAGCATTAGTTGGTCCAAGTGGATGTGGAAAATCAAGTATTATTCAATTACTCACTCGTTTCTATGATGTTGATGACGGTCATTTGGTAAAAAGAAAGTTTTTTGTTTTGAATAATTGAAAGTCTCTCAATTTCTAGTTTATTGATAATAATGATATTCGATCATTAGATGTTGATTGGTGGCGTTCTCAAATTGGTTTAGTCAATCAAGAACCAATTCTATTTGATACAACTATAAAAGAAAATATTTTATTTGGTTGTCAATATCGCTCAGAATCATTACCAACCGATGAGCAAATCATTCAAGTAGCAAAATTAGCCAAAATTCATGATTTCATTTGTTCATTACCACAGGTATTTAATAAAACATTCAGTATGATATCAACAATGTTAACAAATTGTTTTTTTTCAGGCTTATGAAACAAATGTAGGAGTTGAAGGTACTCAAATGTCTACTGGACAAAAACAACGTATTGTTATTGCTCGTTGTCTACTTCGACAAACCAAATTATTACTTTTTGATGAAGCTACATCAGCTTTGGATACTGTTAACGAACAGGTAATCATATTTTTCGAAATACAGGGTTAGTGAGAAACTTTGCTAAATTTCACTTGTTCATATTAATTTTTTCTCGGTATTGAGACTGTTGTGCTATTCTGTATTTTCAAGTATAAAAAACAATTCTTATGTCATTTGTAGCTTATTCAACAAGCATTAGAAGAAGCTCATCTCAATGAAAATAGTACGACTATTATTGTTGCCCACCGTTTGTCTACAATTCAACGATGTAATATGATTTATGTCTTTAATAATCAAGGTGACATCATCGAATCAGGAACACATGAAACACTTCTTGCACTCAAAGGAATTTATTATCGGATGATCACTGCTTTTACTCACTAAATCGTTTTTTTTAATAAATGTATTGTTTTCATCTTCATTTAGAAGTAAAAAAATTGACTCTTGTAACATTATGTGAAAACGAATCTATTTTCAGATTGATCATTCATATCACATTGGAGAAAATGTCAATTTTTTGTTAGATTATTCAAAGGATTTATGGAAATCGTGTGGATGTGAGAAAAGAAGAGACACAATCACCAACACTCTCAAGATATAGGCAGTTTTTAGCTCTCGTTGAAATAACATGGCTTTTTTCAACTCTGCACGAATTGAATAATATCGGACCAGTCGATATAAAATGAAATTAATAAAGTCTTAGGTAGCATATACGAACGCAAAAAAAGAAAAAGAAGATATTTCTCCGTTTCATAGTGCCTTATCGAGTAGACGCACAAAAACAAATACTACGTTCTCTTGCGCACGTTTGTTCGGCGATTGATGCAATAACAACTATTTTTCTTTTACTATTCTCTTGAAGTAAGGTACAAAGAAGAAAAGATCCTCCTATACGTTGTTGTTTTTCGGTGTTTCGTGCTGTGAGAAGAAATATACGAATTAGTCAGAAAAGAAAAATTGCAGGCCGTTAAAAGAAGATATTTTATTGTTGTAGAGTGTTTAATCGAATAGAAATACAGAGCAAATATATGGCTTCTTCTACTTCATCATCAACAACGTTCAACAATGGGAACATAGTAAACGATGAGAAATTCGTACAAATTTATACACCTAACGAGACGGCAATACAATCTTTGGATAATGAAAGAACGGTTATGAATGTTACACCTGGATTATGTGGATGTGCACTTGGTATTCACTCATATTCATCTGGCATTCACCATATTCGAATAAGAGTAGATCATGGCAATCCAGTTCTGGGTATTCACTCACGAAATATACCGCTTATGCCGGATGATTATTGTTGGGGCACCTATTCTACTAGTCCTTCGACGTACGGTTGGCTGAAAGATCGTGGTCGTGTTCTTAATGGAAAATGGGACAGTTATGAGCTGAAGCAAATTCTGAGCTATATGAAAAAAAACAGCCATGTATATACAATCATAGTAGATTGTGATAAACACCGATTAAGTATGATCAATGAAGACACAAAAGAACAAGATGAAATGGAAGTTGACATTGATCATGCTCCTTTCCCTTGGTGTCTCTATGTCGGTCTCTCTCAATATACTGCTCGGATATCGCTATTATAAACGCCTCAACCAAAGATTATAGTATTTTTTTTCTACATGTTATCGCTATGTGAAATACTCTAAATAGACAATTCCGTCACTGTTTTTCATCAACCAGTCTTTTATTTCTTTAATTCTCCTTTTTATCTCTACATAAAGAGACGATCTCTTGATAATGCCATTGAGATGGCGAAACATGTCGACTTAAATTAAATTCAGTATTTTTTTTATATTGTTAATTGACTAACTCAATAAAGAAGTCTGAATTCTGCTGCTGCTGTGAAACTCGACTTTATATTCTATTTGAAATCCTCTATGAACAAAAGAAATTCTTCTTTTGAATCATTGCAGTGATATTAGCCATTTTGTAAGAATCCTGAAAATTTAAAAGAATATTCTCGGAGTAACTTATCACATTCATACCCTCAAAACGACCTCATCCTCTCCGTTGTAGTCATAATATTTTTCTCTTTCGTTCTTCGCGTCGCGTGGTGCTGTTTTAGTCAGTATAGTCAGAATATTTTTCTCTTCCGTTCTCCACAATCTATCGTGAGTAGCCGTATATAGAATATTTTTGTTTTCATTTGCACCATTTAACATACGATAGTAGGCAAAATAGATTTTATTTTTCTTTGTTATTCGAGCACGATTAGTAAACTCTTGTTATCAAGTGATTCAGCCAATACATTATATATATCAAAATTGTACAAACGATGGCTGATGAAGAAAATCGAACCGTTTCACGCTTTACAGACGTGTTGAATGAGCCCGCCGTGTGTCTTCTCGCCTCCTTCACAGATTACCAAGACGTGCCACTTGTCACGTTAGAAGAATCACTGAAAGAAGTTATTCATTTGTTTGACGGTATTGAAAGAAATGTGTCGGCAGCTAAAGAAAATTCACAAAATCCGATGGACGGTCTTAGTCAAGATGAATCTGCATCTATTCAATTATATACAATGGAATTTGGCTCCCAGATTTCTTTCAGCCACATCTTTAACAAGCATTTACGCTCAGAAAATCGTCAAGCATTGGAGCCGTGGCTATATTTTCTAAAACTCTTTTTTACAGCTCTTCAAAAACTTCCATCTAGCGCTCAGACAATTTGGCGTGGTGTGCGCGACGTTGACTTAAGTCCAAAATACCCTCCCGGAAGCAAGTTTACTTGGTGGGGCGTGAGTTCGTGCTTAGAATTACGACGAACCCTTGAAAGCGAACGATTTTTGGGCACCGAAGGTATACGAACATTATTTTCTATCGAGTCTCAAAATGGAAAATCAGTCATGGAACATTCGTTTTTCAAAAATGCAGAAGAAGAAGAAGAAGTTATTTTAATGCCCGGATCCTGTTTTGAAGTTATTAAGCAAGTACACGTGATACATGGTGTGAATGCCACACATATTATATTTCTCAGAGAAATACAACCGGCATATGTATTTGTCACGTCATCTTTGCATACAGTTTCACCATTGGTTTTGAGAAACAAACCTTTAAGTATCGTAACGGGTAATATTCTCTTTACTTTTATGCAGTTGTGTTAAAAAGAAAGACTCGTAGTCTTTTATGAAACTTGCATCTTGAGGGTGTAGATGTGGGTGTGAGAGAAGAAGAGACATCCTCACTCACACCCTCTAGAAATTTCTACCAGTACCTTATCAGATACTTGATTAACTCTATCATACTGAAGAGTATCAGATTACTAACTCAGCCGATGCTGGTACTGACAAATTTGATGCAATTACAGTACCATTTCTCAATATGCGACTCAGTTCTCCGTTTTTTATTTAGAAGATAAGCAACAGACCATGCCACATTTCGTCTGTCCAGGTTGCAATAGTCGATGTGATACCAAGCATAATGATGATTGTGATCGTCGTGATCCTCCAGTAGATTATACTTATGTTAGTGTTCGTGAAATTGACACCCGTCCACAATGTCAAAAATGTGGGTTTCCGGTTGGTGATCGGCGTCCTGTTCGTTACTATTGTGGAAAATGTGGCCGTTTATATTGTTACGCCTGCTGTTTCAAGTGAATGTCATATATGGAAGACGAAAAACTAATTCTTCTTTTCTAGATAATAAGTTTTTTATCAATAACGTGAGCTTAAGTTCAACGAATAAATTAGCGCAATCTAGATTTCGATCTAGATCTTGAGGATGTGGGTGGGTGTGGTTGTGAGTATAGGCACGAGAGAATGAAAACAGTTATACCCACCATCAAGATGAATAATATGATTGTTAACAATAAGCAAAATATTCATTACTATTAGTTGTCAGTTTAAAATTATCTAAAAATTAACAATCACTTTCATTTGATGATTAATGGAATTTATAGCGAAAAGAAATATAATTATTAAATAGAAAATTAATTATTTCGTACATATTTTAATGCATCATCTAAATGTGTCATTTCTTCACTTAGTTTCCAAAGACGCTTAGCAGCTTGTTGATCAAGTGATGTTTTTGATGATGAACATTCTTTACACTCCCTATATATTTCCATTATAATAGAAAAAAAATGAGAAATAGGAAAAATCTAAGTAAATAATTTACTTAAAATATTTTCCTGTCACATGATCCAAACGACGGTCAGATGCTAGATAAATAGATGTTTGAGCACCTTGTTCAGGACTTTTGATTAAACAATACCATATAGGTGTTAAAAGAAGAATTAATGTATTTAATATTATTTGATAATGACCTAATATGTTTCGAATAACTTCAGTTCGAACAAGACCTAGAAAATATCTTTTTGATGAAAGAATTTTTCTTAAAAATTCATTTACCAGGATGAAGACTATTTGTAGTAATATTTGTATCTGAAATTTAATATAAAAATAAATACATTTATATCATAAAAATAATCAAATAAACTTTGTAATCTTCGTGCTAATTCATTCGTAAATAATATATTTGCTAATTTACTATGTGAATAAGCATTGAATTTCCAATAGGGCTTTGTAAAATTAATATCATCCCAATTTATTGTTATATTTAAAACTAAATTTATAAAAAGAAAAAGAAAGTTTTTATTCATTAAAAAGAAGAAATATTTACAAGCATGACTTATAGATGATACATTAATAATTCGAGCTGATGGAGCATTTTTCATTAAATCTAAGAGAAGATTTGTTAACAGAAAATGACCAAGATGATTAACAGCAAAATGCATTTCATAACCATCAGCAGATTTTTCTGATGCCATCATTACTCCTAAAGATAGACACAAGTTCATCATAAAAACTAATATTGAATATTTATTTACCAGCATTATTTATCAGAACATCTAATTTTGATAATCTTCCACGAAGACGTTTAGCACATTCTTGAATTGATTTTAATGAAGCAAGATCAACAATTTCGATCTCTACATTATTACTTCCTGATAATTTACATATTTCTTTTAATGCTTTCTCTGTCCGTTTTCGATCACGACAAGCTAAAATTACATGAGCACCTGTAAAATAAAATAGAAAAAAATATCTTTTTCTAAATCATGACAAATATTGTTTACCTCGCTTTGCTAATTCTATAGCTGTGTGTTTTCCCACTCCAGAATTACTTCCTGTAATAATAACAATTTTTCCATCCATTCGATCGAATGATGGGCACCGTGTACCAGACCAATAATATATATTCGAAATATATAAAACTACTAAATATTCAAAAAGAAAGTCAGAACATATTCATTAAGAATGAGTAATCTCGCGACTAACATGCCGCATATGGTAAGAGCAGCTTCACGTACACATAATGATACTAATGATGAAAATCCACCATAGCCATGTCATTTATAAGTATTTATATTTAGTTTATCTAAAATAAACTTTTAAGAATACTGAAGAAATTCTTCAATATTATTTGTAACTATATTTGATAATTAAACATTTACTAAAAGTAATGGGAGTGTGGGTGTAAATGTGGATTGGTTCTTTCTTCTCTCATACCTACCCACCCACGCTTAAATAAAGATAGACTTCTTTTTTGACAATAAGCGTTAAAAACATTGTAGCCGAATGGATTCTCAATTGATCACTGTTGACATTTTCATACAGTAGAGGTCTCGCTTATCAGCACCTATTGAATGTGTTCAGTTCCTTGGGTTTTGTTAGTTTTCCTTGAAGAGGCATATTTTGAATAGTGGGTACCGCCGCTGCAGAATCAGTCAAGTCATTAGTTATTGATTTATTTCATGGAAAATTTCGTGATGCTTTTAGTTTCTTACAACAAACTGTTTTTAACATGAAAGATGTGTGAATAAAAGTCCAGAAATATATGTAAAAGTAATGTCTTCTTTCCTTTCTTTTTTATAAGTATTGTGCGTGCCCAAATAAAAGTGGTGTAGTAGAATTAGATTGTTGAGATAAGAATGAAAAAAAGATAACTTTATACGCATTTTCACATTTCTTTCATATTGGTTCGGTGCTGTAAATGACTTTTTTCGAACGGACTAGTACTTGATGAATTAGTACACCTCATCGTTATTCTATTTATGCATACATTCTCAGATCTATAGGGTGTGAGTGTGGGTGTATGTATCTTCTTTATTTCCACCCACAAATGAAATGTCTCCTAGGTTTTCTGAACGAAAACAATTTTATGATGTTTACAAGAATGATTCGAAAATGAATCAAGTCAATGTATTTATGTGTTTTCATCCTGTAGAAATGCGTGAATTATTTATGCCATTTAATCGAACAATAATTATTATTACTTCAACGCGATATGAATTAGGAAGACATAAAAAAAGAAGAATGGAAAAATCTGAACAATAATCTTCGTATTATAGCTTCGAATCTTTGATAAATATTAATAAAATATCTAATCGATATGTTTTATAGAGTATAGAATAAAAAAATTTGCGTAATACTAGATTTACTTTCTATAATTAGAATATATTAGGTTGAAAAATAATAAATTTACTTTTTAAATAAAAATAGAATAGTCAGAGAAAAAATTCAGATTAATATCAAGTCTATCTTTCTTTCCATTGAAATCTATATTGATATTAGTGTGGGGTGAGTGTGCGTGTCACGTCTTGAATAACACCCTCACAATTGAGTATGAAAGTCAAAGTATTGTTTTATGACAACTTTAAATACTGCTACTATATTAAGAATATATAATTCAATGTAGTTTTCTTTTATAAGGAAAATACTCGATTCTCGAATGTAAATATATAATTTTCGGTTGATATTATAATCAAGAATTGTTTATACTACGAAAACGTTGAGTTATATTCTTTAGTGTTGATGAATGTATTTATCAATGAGATTAAAAATAAATTTTTTTAACATAAACATTCTTTGTCTTATCATGAAATTGATATTTAAAGACAGAAAAGTCGTTTTTTTGCGAAAACCAAAAAACACTTTCATTAATACGATCAATTGTGATGATTGAAAACAAAAAGTCTCCATTGATTGTACAAATAGTTATATTAAATTATCGATTCAAACTAATCTTATACAGGTCTTGTATATATTCAAGGAAGTATTCAGACTATACGTTAATTTAAAAGGTGCAAATGACAAAATGTTTGTTAAATATTAAAAAATAAAACTAGATATTTTTCTTTGTTTAATTTGATCAATTGTTAACGTTTTAAATTAAATTAATGCCAAAAACCTTTTTTTCATTTATTTAGAATAAATGGAAGGCTAGAAATAATTTTCTTTTCTTTTATTAATCTGTAAATAATTTAACTATAATATCCGATTTTATTCAATAAAATAGAGATTAAAAAATGGCAAACAATTTATTTATTTTTATTACAAAATTACCTTTTTTTCAAGGTATAACTCATAATAATATACGGTGAAAAAAGAAAAGACGCCACGTTGATACTGTAGAACGACTCTTTTTCGTTCTGTTTTATTTTTCTTCGCAATAAGCTACCAAGTCATGTTTATACATGCATAGATTCTGTCGTTATGAAATCGACGTAATGTTGTTGTTTTCACATCACTGCACTCATTGACAATATGCGTCTTAAACAATGTGCGTAATATTCAAATAAAAAAAAGATTTGTCAACTAGATCGTTTTTTCATTACTCAGTGAAAAGAAATCTTCAGATGAAATAAATTAAATATTTAAGAATTAGTAGTTACATTTATTAAGAATAGATGAATCTTTTATATACTTATTATTTGTATTTGTGATAAAGATATATTTTCTTTTTTTTTCTTCTTATTTTGTGTGTTGATTAAATAAAATTTCTTTACATATCATCTAAAATGAGGAAAAAAAATAGAATCTATATTAATATATAAATGATTATATCTAAAAATGACTCTCTTATATTATCCTATCTTTCATAAAATATGCATTCAAAAACAATTGCAGACAACGTTGTTAACTTGCTGGTCAGCAAAAATATGTACTCAAAAAAAAGTGAACGATAATCTTTATCGGGAGAAAAAAAATTAAAATAATTTAAAGAAAATATATATCATTGGTAGAAAAATTTAACAACTATTGAATATTTTTATAAAAAGATAAATGGTTATTGAATTGTTATTAAACTTTAATTTATAATTTTTTCATTTCTATTATTATCTGTTATAGTCGTTTTTTCGAAAAGAGTAGGAGGGAACTAGATTCTTATAGACACTTTTTATTTATATAATGATATTTACTGCTAATGGAAAATATTTCGATGATCGTTGAAAACCTAATAAAATAATTTTTGAATTGATTCTGAGTATTTAAAATTGGATGTAATGGAATGATCTGACAATTTACAATAGTACTTGAAATGCAGTTGTCTATTCTATCCATTTGATTATAAAAATGATCGTCAACAAAATTACATTTATCTGTTTTGCAATCACATTTTTTTACTTGTTTTTTTCGGTATCTGTATCTCATCACAAGTATGACAGGTAGGAAAAAAATCATGCTTAAGACAAAACAAAGAAAAATCAAATTCCTTTCATTAGAATGTATGTATTTTTTTTATTTCGAAGTCATTAATCTTGTCATTTTATTCTTTGTCGATATTATAAAGATAATCGTATGCATTATATATGTGCATCAAATTGTCATATGATTATAAATTTTATTCGTAAGATTTATATGACGATAATGTTGTTTTGACGTTATTTCTTTCGTTTATAAAATATTTCAGTAATACAATGTCCTAATATGTATAAAAACAAGTACCCATAAAATAATAACCTTATAGATCAGCGAGAATAAGTACTCAGACGAAAAAGTAAACGATACGCATACTGAAAATTGAAACAGGGGTAAGTATCAT
>CAJNOI010000329.1:59160-78468 GCA_905250115.1 Adineta steineri | reverse complement strand
TATTATCAAATGGAAAAGTATTAGTCATTGGTGGATATAATAATGATTTTTTAAATAGTGCTGAGCTATATGATCCATTAACAGGTATTTGGACACCTACTGGTAACATGAATAATGTACGAATTTATCATACAGCATCTATATTACCAAATGGAAAAGTATTAGTTGCTGGTGGATACAACGGTAGTATTGCTTATAATAGTGTTGAGCTGTATGATCCATTAACAAGTACTTGGATAGCTACTAGTAATATGAATAATGCACGACAATGGCACACAGCATCTATATTATCAAATGGAAAAGTATTAGTTGCTGGTGGTTTAGGTGTTAGTAGTTATTTAAATAGTGCTGAACTGTATGATCCATTAACAGGTACTTGGACAACTACTAATAACATGAATACTGCACGACAAGAGCCCACATCATCTCTATTATCAAATGGAGTAGTGTTAGTTACTGGTGGATTTAGTAATCTCAATTTTTTAAACAGTGCTGAATTATATTAATTATTTTCAACAGATTAACTTTCAGTTATGTTGTTTTTTTTTGCAAGCAGTCCAAATTCCAAACAATACGTTTGTTAGAAGAACTCTCATTTTATGACGTCCGCGAACTGTATCCTTCCATATTTTTATTGGATTATCACACACTTTAATATTCGATCCCAAATAAAAAAGAATATTTATGTTTTTCTACTCTTGTAGATTAATTCAGGCTGTGAGTGTGCGTGTCGTTGAGGTTAAGAGAAGGGATACTCTCACCCACATCCACCCACCATAGACGCAGCAAACATTCTTTTTTCTTTCCATAATTTTTAAAAGTTATAATATTTGGAACATATACGAACTTCTCGATCAAAGAACAAAATTTTGTATAAGTTAACATATGTGTTAATATTATTGTAAAAAAATGAATGTGTAGATTTGTCTTCATCAGTTGCCTACACCATATTCTTATTCTTTAGGCGTGTCTTGTCTACACACTCTTAATCGTTAGTTAAGTAAGATTTTGGTATAATTCGATAATAATGATTTTACGTCATTTACAACTGTATGATTAGATAAAGTGGATAGGTTTTTCTATATAATTTATCTGTTGCTAACTGAGAAAACTTATCAAAACCATCTTGAGGGGTGGGTGTGGGTAGGTGCATGATATCTATGATATCTATGGTATCTACACCCACACACACTCCCTCACCCGATACACTTTATCAATATATTCTCATAAAAATGTATAAATTTTCATTAATTATATTAATTGTATTCAAACATCAAATGTTAATTTACGACAAGACCGGGTATGAGTGAGGTGAAAAAAAACCTACTCACATCCACGCTCACACCCTTAAATATAAAACTTTCTCTGCATGCTAGTAGTGCATATGACTATTTATTTTAATTCTGAATGATAATGAAAATGTAGAAATCAAAATGAAAAAAAATGGTATATTATACGATTGTTATGCGGAATGTTCGAATTTGCATTGGATTCAAAGTGATGTTTGTATCAACCAATGAATGTTGATCTATAGAAACAAAAAGATATTATACTCCGAAAACAATCTTTTCATTTGGATAACTTACTCGTAGAATTATTCGTTTGTAGTAATAGTTCATCGTTATCAGTTAACCAATGGAGTCTATTCATTTGAGATAATTCTAAATTAGCATCTAATGTTAACTCCAATATTTTCTCAATTATTCCAATTGATTTAAATATTGATTGTAGATCAATTTTAGTTGGATATGAATATTTTTCATCTTCATTTAATTCAAAATAATGTTCAAGACGAATAAGATATTGTTTTTCATTCAATTGATCTAATGTTAATAAATGAATATTTGAAGGTAATATATCGCTTAATGCAGACCATGTTTGATGATATAAATTTGAATAATTCATATAAGATGAATTAATTAATGCATATGTAACAAGTGGAGACATGAATAATTCTTGTGAATGAATACGATGATAAAGAGCACTTGTTTGAGGTAAATCAATATTAAGAAAATGTTTTCCACGAATAACAAGACCTTGACCAAATGCTGATTCATTCAATGCTTCACCAACACCCAAATTGTCATCATAAAGTAAACGCCGATGTATCATTAATTCAATTGAACCATCAATAAGACTTGCACCACCTTCTGAACGATCTATAAACAAAAAATTAAATTTAAAATTCTATATGATCAATATTCTATATTTTATTCTACCAGTAAGAATAGTAAATTGTCGATTTGTTTCATTAATCCAAATACGAGAATTAACTGGATAATAATTTCCACTAACTGGTTCAGTAATTGTATAATTATATGTTGGTCGATAATTTCTTATTCGTTGAAGAACTTCTCGTCCATTTGCATCTGTATAATATTTTGATTGACTTTTAATATCTGTATCATATCGAAGAATAATTTCTTTTCCAATATTATTTTCAATTGGAATAGGACCTACTGTCCACTCAATTTCAATATCTTCTCCTTCATCATAAAGATTAATTTCTTGACTAATCCATTCATTAAAAATAATAATTGCTGTTTGAACAAGTTCACTTTTAATACATTTTCTAAACAATAATAATAAATAATAATGTGAAACAATACTTAATGAAATGAAAATACAATGAACGTTTTGTAGATATTGGTTTTGCATCTTGTGTTAATGGTCGAAAGATATAGGCACCTGATGCTTGAAAATCAAATTGAGAATTATTACCAGAATAACCTTATAAGATAGAAGAATGGTATACAACTTAATTAGAGTAAATTAACATACTTTGATACCAATAAAAGCCTTGATTAAGAAATGTAATATTAATATTCTTTTGAAGATTTATAATACGTTTTAGATTTCCTTGTTCATCAACTTCAATTCGAAAATTCTATAAAAAAATCAAATAAAATATTTCATTTATTATTATTTCCTCGTACTTGATTTTGTAAAATACATATTTCATTTTTAGTTATTTCTAATTTTTCTTCTTCTTCTTCTTCATTCACTACAAAACAAAATCTCAAATTGAAAAGAAATACAATTAAAATCTAATTACCTTGAAAGAAATACGTATTAAAACCCAATGCTGGTAAATTATATTTAAAAATCAATTGATTTGTTGCATTACTCATTCGACCAGGTATTGTTTTCGTTGAATTTGAAATTGGAATTAACTCAGAGCGAATTGGTCCGCTAGAATCACGAACTGTATAAGATCTTTTAACAGGTACACATAAATAACTGAAACTTCAACCTTCGAGTTTGATATGTACGAAAAAACTAAATGACTATCGAATAAATATTTCTTTCTTATTTTACTTGTTTTGCATTTTCAATTGGTAAACATTCACTTATATTTGTTAATTGACAAAGAAATTGTTGAATTTCTACTGTCGATGATTGATTATCTTTTGTTAATAGTTTTGGATAAGCTGTATTAATTACATTTTAAAATTGATATGTATATATCAAATAAGAATCAATTTGTAATTAAAATATACAGACAAGTGCTGCATCAATTCCAATGGATAATCGTTGTGCATAATCATTTGCAACATGTTGTTTTTCTGTTCCACTAACTGCATCATGATGTTGAGCAATAGCCATTGCTTCACCTTTATGTATAATATTAAAATAATAAATGAATTAGAAGAAATTGATTTTTTACTTAAACTGAAGATTTGATTTCGTAATTGACTATTAGGAAATGTATTTAATTGTCGTATTACTTGTAAAATATTATTTGAATAACGTTCAAAACGTTTTAAAGCTGGTCGTGATGTAAAATATCCTGTCCAAAATCCATGTGGATGATGTGCATGTGGAAAAAAATCATCAGTTTTTGTTATCCAACTACGATTAACTTTATTTAATGCATATAAATAACAGGATGGAGTCGAATAGAAAACATTTACATTACTACCATTTATTTGCTTTAGTGAAATTCAATAAATTTTCATTTCGTTAAAATAGAAATGAAATATTTGATTAATTTATCTAAATTTTTATAATTTGCCAAAGTATTTTGATATTGAAAATTACCACCAAATGTCATTATAATATGATTAGTTGCATATTCCATTGATTCATTCTGAGCTGTTTGAATAAATGTTTGAACACGTTCTGGTACATTATAATCTGGTAAATTTACATCATCCTATAATAAATAGACAGATATGATATAGAACATATGAAATCTATTGTATAACTATGATCGGATCATCTGGAGCAATAAAATCAAACGAGAATGTTGCTGGAGTTGAATATCTTCGAGGTAAAATACCAGTAAATAACCAACTTTGACGATCTAAATTAGCACTTGCTTTCCAAATCATTTCCATTGTTTTTGTTGTATTACGTTTTTGAAGATCTTGATAATCACAGCACGACCAAAGAATAAACCATCAAAACCCATCTGAGGATAATTTGTATACACTTTTTTTTATATAAAAAGAATTGATTGACTTGTACAAGAAGAGAAGCTTGTTCACGTGAATGACCAAATTGATCATTTAGAAATTCCAGACCTAAACTATGTTGATCAATGATTGAATTATAATGTGTTGTTCCTTCATCATTCATACACCAACCACCAGAAATAAATTCAAGACGACCTGAATTAACAAATTCTTTAACTTTATCACGAATTTTATCTGTTTGTTGAAGCCACCAACGATAAAAGAAAGCCATTTCAACATAGATAAATCGTCGATGAGGATTTTCATCTAATGCAAGAACAAGATGAACATTGAGTTTTACTGCATCACCCAAATTACATGTCTAATAAGATTTATTCGATAAAATCACAATAGAATATTCAAACTCACTTACATCATAACCACATTTATTCAATGATTTTACTGAATTTGTCAAAGTGATTATATTAGAAATTAATAGAGATAGGCAACAAATAAAAAACTTCATATATTTTATATCGTAACTTTATTATTCACACACAAAAAATGTCTCGTTTACATGTGACTATCTTCTTTGGTTTTATAATCAATCATAGATAAGGAAAGTTAAAATAAAGAAGATATTCTAATATAAGAACAAATCTTGTAATTAAACGATAGAATAGAAGAGCTGATGTGTGTATGTTAGAATTCTTTTTTAAAATATATTATTAAAGGTATTAGTTAATGTTCTAACTGATCAGATGATCAATATTTGTTCACTTGTTTATCGAATCACTGTTAGATATAGTATCAGCATCGTTAGAATTGACTAGGGTGTGGGTGTGAAAGTAGATATACCTTAGTACACCCACACCCACCCACACCCTCAAGATTGAACAGGTTTCACAAAAAATTGACACAAAATCAATGCATTATACATAGTTGGTCTTGTTTTTATTTAGATGAAATGAATATGAAAACACTTTTTATGATGTAATGTCATTCTTAAGAAATGAAGAAAATAAATCTAAACTTTTGATCGACACACAGGGCACTGGTCGCTTCCAACTAACCATGTTCCAATACATGATGAATGAAAATAATGACTGCAGTTTGGTAAACCATTCACTATTGCACCTTTCACATAAGTATCGATACAGATAACACATGAATAGGTCTCCTTATTAACAAATTCTTCTTGAATTGTCCAGGTAGGTAAGTTTCCTGTAGTTGTTGAAGATACAGAAACAGTAGCAGTAGTTGTAGCAGCACTAGTTGAACTTGAAGCGCCGTTGGCGTTCAATCTTGCTAAAGGATTCAATACTCCATTCCTACGCATTTGTTGAATTCGATCTTGTCGTTCTTTTTGATGTTTAACAAATGTACCTGAGGAAAAGAGATAAATAGAAAAAACATATTTTCTTGTGTGATTCGTGCCAAAGATAGACTGATCGAGTCCTTTTTGACTGTGTAAGAATTGACATGTCGTTTCAATAAAGATTAAGTGTTTTCTATTTCGATTTTCTCTTATACCATAATAAAGACTCACTACTCGACTTGACTCGAGAATTTTCTAAAAGCTCGATTGGAGAAAGTCCTGACTCACTCATTTCTGACTTTAACGACCACTTGTTCAACTCACCCTCGAAATTATGCCATGCCATCATAATACCTTCATCAGTGGGTAAACCATTTGTACCGAACACTCGTATTTCAACAACAAAGTCTGTATTAATTGGTCGTTTACCATCACTTCGACGATTACGTACACTCACTCTCAATTTTGAATTTGGTACTTCCCATTCATACATATGTTCACATGTAGTACTCTCAAAATCAGACCGTGAAATAAATTTAAATAAACCAACTTCCTTAGCTGGTTGTGTTGTGCTATCACTTCCATGATAATTAGCAATATTTCTTCCAGCAAGTTTGATTTCATCGTTTTTTTGTGAAATTTCAAAAAATTGTTCAGCTTTCAGAATGAGTGTACGTTTTTCACCGGATTGGATAACCTTTTTTAATTCTATATGCACATCATTATCAACATAAGTTAAATTTATATGTGGAGCATGAGCACCTGCACCACCAGGAAGTCGTACTCTGTTGCTATCATGTCGTCTTCTGTTGTAAGAAAATCGGTGAGACATAAATTTCGGCATAATTTTTGTTTAAATATTAAACTTCGTATGATATTTCACTTGAAATAATGTTTCAGTTTTGAGACTGTGATGAAATGTGTTTGCTAGATTTGTCTCGCCTTTTATATTCACCTCTTCTTGGGAAAAAACCCAACAAAAGTTAGTCACAACACGTCTGACTGCGTCTTTTTTTTGTTCCTTTCCTTCCATGCAAATATTTTTCTTTTTATAAATAAAACAAGTTAACAAGAATACTTTTTTCATTTTTATTTTTGAAGGCAAAAAGAAAAATAAATTATTAACAGAACATAAGAAGGAAAAATAAATAAAAAAATAATTGAGGAGTGGGAAAATGTAGAGGTAGTTATTTAACGGTACTATTTATTTGCTAAGTAAAATAATCGAAATGCTAAGTAGACTTTCACTACCTAAAATTTATATTTGCTCAGTAAATAATTTAAATCTAAGTAGAATAATTAGACGCTAAGTAAATATAAAGTTTCTCAGTAAAAAAAACCAATTGCTAAGTTAATAAATTAAAATCATAATAAAAAACTACATTTGGTCAGTAAAAATTTTAATTACTAAGTAATTTATTATAAAGACAAAGTAATTCTAAAATGTCAAATCAAAGTTTCTTTACTTCTATGATGACGTCTATATTTTTCCACACCCACACCCAAGGTGCACTTGAAGCTACAAACAGGGTCATCAATGATGGACACACATTTAGAGAACGCCAACCGCTTTCAAGATTTTTTACTATTGTAAATGACATTGTACATAATTAGCTTAAATCTCGTAATCCAAATCAATCAGATCCAGTCGGGTTTTCAGCAGAACCAACGATTACACTTAAGAAATGGATCGATGCATATCATTTTGCAAAATCGTCAAAGTCAGTTTTGCAACAACCATCAAAAAAAAAAGGTTTTACTGATTATTATATACCATCTGGAAACGTAGAGAATGTTACAATAAATGAAATTCATAGATATAATAGGAAGAAATGGACATCATTTGATCAATTTAAAGATATTCATTTTTCAATATGGAAGACAAGTTTACCAAACAATGTACTAGAATGGAAAAATGAGATTTGTAATTGTCCAAGTTTCTTTAAAGAATATATTTGCAAACATATAGTTGGCATGGCAATTAGGGTGTGGGTGTGGGTATGAACTAAACACCTTTCCATATTAAAAGCCTTCGAGAGCTTCTAAACTATCGAGCGCTTAATGTTTTTGGAGAAGACCTCTGTTAGGTTCTAACATTTTCGAAAATTTCAGGTACAAACATTTTTCTAAATTATTAAAGGATTTTAAGAGTTTTCAAAGAGTTATTCGAAAGATTTCGAGATTTTAATACTGACTAATGAAAATTTAACAGATTTTTACTTAAAAAAATCCTAGAATTAATAAAATTTGACTATGAAAATACCAGTAAACATTTTTAAAAGATTCTTCAAAAATTCTTAAAATAAGGGAGATTTCTAACGCTTTTCAAGTCAACTCCTTCAGGACGAGTTTTTGTTAAGATAAAACATGTTTTATTCTTTTTGTTTCTATTCTTCGTTTCTTCATCATATTCCTTATATTTGTAGTCTCATTCTGCTGCAAAACTAAACACATGAAGAATGATACTGTAGTAGTACTGAGACTAAATTAGATATTGAAATTATATATGTGGTTTTTCTATGATTCTATTCAAATATTTTAGACACTGATACTCATATTATTTTTTATTAAATAAGAAAAAAAAATTAGAAAAAAAGCAATAAGTTATAATTGAATATTTAAGCAGCACTGTCAGATAATGTATACTGAATTGTCGCAGCTGTATCTGAGGACCAATCTCGTGGTGTCGAATCTTCTTCAGTTGTTTCTAATGATAATGATATCTTTATTGTCATCCCTAATTGTAGAGTTGGTCGACCGGTATCTTTGTTAAGTAAGAATCCTTCAAATGGTGCTCGCATTTCAAATTCATTACCTTTTTCACTTCGAGAATAACTAATTATACCATTAAATGGTCCTGGTGCTTTGTCTTGAGTAAAACATATGTAATTGTTACTATATGGACGAGGTAGTCTATATGGTCCATCTAAACATCGTTTAATTTCACTTTCAGTTGGTTTATGTTTCCAATAAATGTATTCCGTGTAAGACTCATAAATTGCTGGACGAAATATAAACTGATTCCTTTTATTTTCATGTTTTAAATAATTTACTTCCGTGTTGTTATTAGCGGCATGATCGAGATAAACATCTTGATTAAATGAACCATTAAAAAATTCGACTTCAAAATTCCCATCAAATCCTGGTGCAGTTGGATGATAAGCACCTCCATGTAACCAATAACCTGTTGTATTATCATTATCAATATCAACTGTAGCTATTACATAATATCTTCCAGCTGACGATTGTGATGGATTATTTTTATCAAATTCATTTGGTCCAACAGAAGTCTTACCAATAACTCCACCATCAACTACACGATAATAGGCATATAAAGATGTATCATCGTGAGCTATTTTAAATTCAACTATATTCACATTTGGATTATAAACATGTGTTGGTATAGGATCTGGTTGAAAAGTATCTGCATCATGACAATCAGGAAATTTTAGGGAAGGAAACCATGGACTTCGATCATAAACTGTACCATCGATATTATCTTCTGGATCAGTATAAGATGGAACATTTTTCCAATCATCAAAATTACCATCAATTTTAATATTACGATTTATTGGATCAGATTTTACCAGATGAATTATCAAATAAATAAAGAGTATCTGCTTCAAAATACTCATAATTATTCCCAGCTGCTTGAAGAATTAAATCTAGAAATATTGAAAAGTGTGAGTATATATTCATATAGTGCTAATAAAGAAAAACATATAAAAAGAAGTGAAGTACGAGCACTTTTTATAGCTATACTGTCCTTTGCTATACTTATCTTGTCGACTCACAATCTCTTTTGTATGCTTAGTAAGGTGACTTGCAAGGCCATGTCCTGTATAACAAACACTATAATGATAAAAATGAAAATATTCGGTACTTTATATATCTGTTTCTGCTTACTCATAGCCATTTTGACCTATCCTTTTTTTTCTTTTCTTCTTCATGACTTATCTTTGCATTATTTTTCTTTTGCAAAGCTAAACATGTAAATAATACGAACAAACTATTCACAGGATGATGCAAGAAGTATGAGTTATGAATGTAAAAACACATCTTCATTCAGAACCATCTTGAGGGTGTGGGTGTAATAAAAAAAATACTCACACCCACATCCTCAATAATTTTCATAAAATAAAAACTATATCCTTCAATGATAAATGATACAAAAGAAAAATTATTGTTGTAATTTTTCATTATGTTAAACAAAGATGAGAAGACTTCTCGAATCATTTTCTTTTAAATAAATCGAATGATTTTATTTTATATGTTAACATTTATCTAACTATATAGGATTATGTATATCTTATTGCATGAAAATACATATTTTTTAATAAATAGTTATACAGTGATGAACAAGAATAAAGCGATTGAAGTTATTTTAAATATTTGTCTCGTCTATTAAGCTAATCGAGTTTTCAGGTCGTTTTTTTAATGATGATTTATAATAAAATTTTTGTACGACAGGAATAACTTTCGTTTTTTTGATATGTTTTCTTGATTGAAGTCTTTTACATATTGGATCAATACCAAAATAATATTTTAATATATCCATTGTAATAATAAATAATGCAGTACTTATCAAAAAAATAATTGCTATATATCCAAAAGATTTCGAAACTCTTTCGAGGGTAACGATCATTCCAGATTCTATTTGACAATATCGACCAGAATAGTATTCACCAATACAAAGACATGTATAATTCGATGCTAATGATTGACAAACACCTTGATTATAACATGTTATATTTTTACAATAATTGATTTTTATTTCACAATGTACACCTTGCCATCCTTCATTACAACTACAGTTAAATGTTGTATTTGATGATTGATAACATATGCCTAAAATGAAAAAAAGAAATTCATTTTTTTCTTCTTTATATAGTTTGAATATACCATTATATGAACAAGTACGTAATTGACAAATTCGATAATCATATTCACATTCTGTCCCGTTAAAATCAGGTAGACAATAGCAATTATATCCCCGAATGATCGTATTATCATTAATACAAGTACTATTATTTTGACAAGGTTGACGTATATCACATATTAAAGCGGATGTATTACAATTAGAACTGATAGATAAAGGTGTTAGACAAGTAGGTAAAAAAATT
The DNA here is from genome assembly GCA_905250115.1 of Adineta steineri. Taxonomy (NCBI): domain Eukaryota; kingdom Metazoa; phylum Rotifera; class Eurotatoria; order Adinetida; family Adinetidae; genus Adineta; species Adineta steineri. Next base: position 67,630 of record CAJNOI010000329.1, on the reverse strand, counting down.
GAAGATGTGGATTGTCCACCTATAAAATATCAAGACACTTTTAGTAATGTTATTATTTGTTATTGTATTTAAATATCCTATGTCGTCAAAATCGCTGTAGTTTTGACGATTAAGCACCGGTTGCAACACAGAAAGAACGACATTTTGTGATTGAAAATATTACTCTTCTATTTTTATTGTTCATAAGTAGACTTATTGATTATTACATACCATTTTGATAGGAAGTAGTTGTTGCTACAAATAAAGATTAGATTTAATAAACGTAATAAGAAAGTATAAAATATTGAATAGTACTTATGTTTAGATTTGTAGTTGATGTCAGTGTATCATTATAGACTATAACTTCATCTAAATAATTATATCTGATAATTTTATAAATATAGTTTTAAAACTTACCGCAAGAATTACTTATAAAAAGAAATTTTTGTAACCGTGAATTTCCAAAATCATCAACATAAATATTTCCATAACTATCAAAACTAAGACTCCAAGGGTGACTTAATTGATTGGATACTGAACCAATTCCATTTGTACATCCTACTATACATCGATAACCATCAGCATTTGATCCAACTATACGTTGATTATTAGAATCCAAAATAAATATCCATCAGCATCAAGTACAACACTAGTTGGACAACTGAATGTAATTGTTTCATTTGATCCATTTCCTACTACGGTTGTCATGCTTACATATTCCCATTGTAGTAATTGTACTCTATTATTTCCACAATCTGCTATATACAAATTGAAATTAATATCAACAAAGATTCCTCGAGGATTTTCCAGCATATATGGTCCGGATCCAGCAGTACCATTACCTGCGATAGTGGTCGTTGTATTTGCAGTGTTATTGGATAATTTTTTGATTACTCTATGAGCATAAACCATAGAACAATAAATATTGTCTTCGATGTCGACAAAAATGCCATAACACAAACCATTGACAAACATGGCAGGAGTACTACTACCCGCTCCATTTTGTACCCATTTATCTATTCTGCCGTTCCCATTGTTATAAACATAAACAAATATGTTAACAGTGACAAATATAGCGCCTGGATTACTCATATTAGGAGAATTATGTTTGTCGGCTCACATTTCCTTCTAACCATACTAAAATATCATTAAAGCTAGTTGCAGACATATAAACAGTGTTGTTATTATTGACAAAGAGACCTTGGGGATATAGGCCAAGGGTGGTACTATTCGCAACAGTTGTAGCGTTAGGATTCCATGTTGCATTTGAACAAAACTTTGGTTGATTATAAGAGATACCTGTAACGAAAAAACAAAAATCAATATATATCCTCAATTTCTTATTATACAATATTCAAGAATAGAATGACATTTCGAGTTTTATATTTACTGAACAAATTCTGTTAAAACTTTTGTTATATGAATCTTTTTAAAGGAAAAAGAATCTGCGAATATAATGTAAAATCTATTTACCGCATGAATTTGTTCGCAGAATAAATTTTTGAATTCGATGATTTTCAGAATCGGCGACATAAATATTTCCATAGCTATCAAAACTGAGACTCTGGGGACTATGTAATTGATTCGACGCTGTACCTGGATGATATGTACATCCAAATAAACAATAAAATCCTGATCTTCCTGATCTTATAATACAATGACCATCGAAATCTGCAATGAATAAATACCCATCAGAGTCAAGTATAACTGCTATCGGTTTGATGAATGTGAATGTTCCCGGTGCTCCAGTTCCTGCTACGGTTGTTGCGTTTGATTGTCCTGGTTTAAATAATTGAATTCTTGCATTTCCAGAATCTGCTACATACATATTCAAATTGATGTCAACAAAAATTCCTCGAGGTTGACGAAGCTGATTTGCATTATTTCCGCCAATACTAGTACCTGCAGCAATAGTCAGCGTACCATTCTCAAGTGATTGTTTAATCACGTTATTAGTTGCATCGATGGAACAATAAAGATAATTGTTGATATCGATAAAGAGACCATAACAAGCATCAGTAATATTCATGACTGTAATACCATTTATTGTATTTAATGTCCATTTATCTACTTGACCATTAAACTTACCATTATCAACATAAATATCACCATTTATCGAAGGAAAAACAGCTTGTGGTGTAATCAAACCATTAGAAATCCTTCTTATTGGAGTTCCATTTCCATTTAACCAGACTTGAACACGATTAAGATTTCCTTCTGCTATATAGATAGTATTATTGTTATCAATTGAAATGCTATACGGCTGTGTACCAATTGTATTCTGATCAGTAAATGTCACAGCATTAGAGTTCCATGTTACCGATGGACATAATTTTGGTTGATTAATAGCAAGACCTATATAAAGTAAAACCCAAATAATAAATCTTTTTAAGGTTTACTAGTAGCAAAAAGAGGGAGTCTAAATCACTTGAACATCTGAGGGCTTTCTCTCTTGAGATAATTTTATATCAGCAAAAATAATTATTTACCTAATCCTTTAACATTCATCAGTAGAACAGTCAAACAGAAAACTACGTTATATAATGCGTTCATTTTTCTTTTTACTTTTTTGATTATGATTCAATGAGTAGAGAATCGATCATAGAGTATTTTTTCAATGTGGAGGCGTTCTTTTTACTCGATAACCAGGGACAATATTAGTTTTATTATTGCGTATACTTATAAATATGATCGGAAATTAAGTAAACTTAAAAAACTATCCGTAAAAATCAATACAAAATAAGAAGAAAAAAATTTGTTATTTTATAATTTAGCATCTATTAACACTTTTTTGTTCACAAATACTCGACGAAGAAATCAATAAATTATGAATAATTAACATTCTTCGGAATAGTGGATCAAACTAAAGAAAAGAAAACAATAGAAATATTTCACTAATTCTCTTACCATCTAGCTCTTTGTCTTTCCATTATATCAATACTTTATGCAGTGAAATTTGATTTTACTATTTTATTCAGAATCGTTGGTTATTAATTATTCTTATTAAAGATTTTATAAGAAAACACTCGTAGAATAAAATAAAAAAATTCAACGCTATAGGATTTACCTATAGTAAAATATTCCTTGTATATTATTTTTACATTATTCTAATTGTATACTGATAATATATGAAAAAGTTATAACTAGTGACTATGCATAGTTACATATTTGATATTAATGAATTAAATAGTGAACAACAACAGAAAAAAATTTCAATTTGTTTACGATGATTTAAAATCTCGTTATCAATCTTATTTAGAATATAAATCAAAATTAGAATTTAAAAATCCATTAAACGATAAAGAAGAAGAAAATGAATGGTAATTTGAAAAACATAATATTAATGAAATATTTAAATTAAATTTCGATGATGTTTTCCTATTTATTTTCTTTTATTCATGATTGTGGATTATATTTTAGCGAAAATATTTCTCTTATTCAATATCTTGTTTTTATTAAAAAATTCGGTTAATGAAATCCCATACATTTCATATTTATCGGTAAGAAGCCCTTATAAAAGTACATTTTTTTACACGCATACACATCTTGAAGGTGTATAATTAATCGCTGATTTTTTCTTCTTCTTTGTAGAATCAATAATATAGCAATATATCAAGAAAATAATATTTTTTCTATTTTAATACAAAATCAGAAATTTTAATTGAGTGTGAGGGTGATAGATGAATACAGTATCCATACCCACATCCGCCCTCAAGAAAAAATAGACATAGAACAATTCATATATTTATTTAATGAACAGTTAAATATTTTCTTCAGATTCCATTTGTGAATTACGTGGTTCGATATTGTTGTCAGGTTCAATTCGATTATTTATGGAACAACACCAATATTTCCATCGTTGCCAACATTTTTTTACTAAAACATGTCTCGCTTGACGACGAAAACGTGATGAAAATATTATAAAAATATAAAAGTTGATCTAAAATAAACCAAAATCTTCCAAGTATAAATTAGAAAAGAAAATTTCCTTACTATATAATTTATAATGTAGATAGAAGTAAAAATTACTTGAATTAATCGACCAATTGCATATGCCATAGGCATACTTGGTGATATAGGAAAATTAATGGCATAGATACGATAAACATTATAAGGTAGTGTCAAACAAACAAAAACCATTACAAGTGTAAGAACCATTGCTGTTATTTGTTTGTCTAGTTTACGACGTACAATTGGTAATTGTCGTCGGACTATATGGCGAACATTATGATAAGCTAAGATACTAAATGATGATGCAATTACAATAGGCAGGAAACCAATTAAAATTGGATAAAAGAAAAATGTTGAATACTGAACCCAGACATAATTCGATAAGACACATCCCAGTGTTGGTTGAATATTATAAGAAGTGCCAAGTAGAATGCTATGAATGATCGCAAAACAAATGAATATAGATGAAACATATCGACCTAGTTTCAATGTACACATTTGTCTTAAATTGAAATGATGATTGGTCGAAAAGAATTGATCAACAACAGTGAAGCATATCATATAAATTGTAGTGAGCGTACATATTTGTCCCAATATATATCTTAATTTACACCAAATGAAAGAGCGTTCTGTAGCATCATCTCCATATATTGATGTTAACATAGTTGTGCTAATAGATAAAAACTGATAAATTAAGTTGGAAATTGATTCAATAGTTATATAGAAAGTGCATCGATTAGTTCGAAACAGTTTCAATTGAGTAAAAACGAGAAGATTCAACACATTACCAATAACTTCAAAACTAAATATAATAAAACCACTATAAATCGAGTACTGTGTAGCAAATTTGAGAATTCCATCAGATACGGACGACGATGACATGTTACTTTATTCAAAATGATATATAATTTATTGTTCGTGTTTTTCTTCCTTTGCTGGAAAATCTGGAATTTAAGATAAAAAAAAAATATGAAGCATTACAGCAGAAATTACTGTCACGATCGATAATAAAAGTCTTTAATTACTAGTATAAAAATATTTCTTTTTGCATTGATAATTTTTTGTATCTATTCAAGTCATTCAATCCGATCACAGAGAAATATCTAATAACGTAAGGTTCCGCTCTAATACTGTCGGAAATGTTATGGATTTGTATTGATCGCAAACGGATTAAATGAAAATTCCTGCATTATTATTCAATATTTCTCGAGATATCTAAAGGTTTCTTCTCTTTTAACTCGATTTAATTCTATAATGGCACAATATATATATACCAGAATCATTTCTAGAACCTGTCAATCATATATCTACGATTATCTCCAGTCTGGAGATGTAGATTAAAAAGGTTGTGAAATGTAGTTAAAAAAAGACTTGTATATGTCGCATGCCAGTTTAGAATTTAGTTGAGATAGCAATTCTCTATTATAGCGTAAATGTTGTGATAAATTAATTTACATGAATAAATTTTTTCAGTTTTTGAGGATATGAAATTATTTGCTTCAGTATGTAATTTCAAAGGCTTCGATGTTTTTTTTATGTTGTTTTAGAAAAGAAAATTTGCAAGAAATGTTTATTTTTTTTAATGTTTAGAAAATTGTTTGATTTAAAAGTCTAAATAAACAGAACGTGGTTTTTTTGTTTTGAATGAAATATTGTTGAGGTTTTTTTCAAATAACTGAGAGTTAGTACACAGAATGTTCTGAGGATATTATTCAATTAGTAAATGGATTTTATACTGAAGTTATATTTTCGTTATATTATTTGTTTTTTATTATCCTGATTCATATATCTATCTAAAATAACTGAAAAAGAAAACAAACTATTCAACATAGTAATAAAAATCTTGGTCTTTTTATTACAGAAACACATTCAAAATCTCCAGTTTCTATAGAAAGTATATCTTACAATTAGTATGCAAATCAGTATAATTATCGAAGGATTTCTTGTGTACAATAAACATTTATAAGTTGACGCTTTGATTTGCTTCTTGTGTTACATTCTGTTTATATTACAAATAAATGATTGAATTAGAATTTAGTACAATAAAATGTATCTAATTTAAATATGAACTTCATATAAAAAGGCTAACCAGAAAACTTCTCCAAGGGATATCTGACCTATGAAGGGAAATTTGACTAGTAGAAAGACGATTTTGTTTTATGAAATCATTTCTATTCATGTTTCTTCATCATATGTTCCTAATTAGGGACTGCCACCGTACGAAATCTTATAAAAAATCTGACAATAATATACTATATGATCTGTGAATATGATCAGACGAAAAAATTTGTATGAAGACAATCTTGTATGTCTTGGCGTCTTTCTTTTTTGATCTGGATAAAGAAAGAAAATGAAAAATCATTATAACAAACTATTTACATTTTCTTCTTCTTCTTGTTGTGAATTTACTATTGGTGATAGACGGCAAAAGAATATAGAATAATTTTTATTGTTTAGTCATGGTTATCTTTATGGTGGTCACTCACATGTCTTCCATACATAAGAACGAACGAGAATTAACGAAATACATAAACAAATATGTTAGGATGCTTTCTTCTCATTCTAATATATATGCTTACATACACATGTTTCTTTTCTCTGTTTTTTCCTTTCTTTACATTTCGAACTGATATAAAAGTAAATTTATCGAATTTTTTCTATCATCTTACTATTCGACTGGTGAGTTAGGCACCAAAGGACTGTTACCATGTGTGGCAGTCATTATTGTATTTTCCAATCGTACTGTGCTGATTGAACATCGATTTGATCATGAATTATATGATGAAGGAGATGAACTCGACGCAACAGATTTCTTTCATGATATTGTCAATAGTATTAAAAAAATGGCAAAAGAAAATTTAAATATTCGGTAAGTCAGTTCTTATTAATAAATACAAAACAGAATATTTTTTCCCGTCTGATTATTTTCTGAAATAAAGAGAAAAAGAACGATATAAAGTTTATTGGCCATTGAATTAACAAAATATTCCAAACTAGAAGTATATCATGATTTTACTAGTAAAACTTGATAGTCAATAGGAACTGTTCCTCTTAGTTTATCTAAAAGTTGTTCGAAAAGAGCATAAAAAAATTGTTTTGTTGTTAATTTAGTTATGTTTTCATTATCGGTGGTTATGATGATACAATACGAAAAGATTTTCAAGATTATTTGATATTGGTCCGTCAGAAATTTCTCAATGAAGATAAACATGAATCAAATCCATTAAATTCACTGCTGTTACGGTTGTATCGTACAATGAAAATTTTGAATGTAAGTTGTTCAATAGCAGAAAAAGATGAATATAACAAGAATGAACAATTTATCGATGTTTTAATTGCACATCAACAGAAAGATGATAGTTTTTATTTTTTCGTTCGACAATGTGTTCATTTAGTCGATGAGATTACAGAGGAAAAAAAAGCAATTTGTTGTGATTTTCTTCGATACAAATTGTTTGATGATAATCATACAAATTCACACGAAGATAACTTATCATTACTTGGCGCTGAATTTTACGTTAACAACAACATTGCTGAACAACATAAACAAGGTAAAATGTCAATTTTTTTAGTAGTATATTTCTCAGTACATCTCTCATATTTCAACATATTCATGATAATTATAAATTCGTTTATGAATAAGAGGGTGTGGGTGTGGATGTGCGTGAGTATGGGTGTGGGAGTGGGTGTGGGTGTGGTTTCGGTTGGGCATGTAAGATAGCAATATATTCTTAACGCTAATACTCACACCCACATCCACACCCACACCCACACCCTTAATATATTTCGCCGTCCGGAATCGAACCGAAACCATCCGATTTCTGTGATATATTTACTTTTACAGTCGGAGATCATACCATTAGACTACAGCGGGATGCTATTTCTTCATTTACTTCCCAATATGTGAGCAATTGACAAGTTTGAGACTGGCTTCGATGAGAAATGCATTATGAAACGAACAATCCATTCAGGAATATTTATTTCCTGAAACTATGGAAAAATTCATCATTGTTATGAGTTCGATCAAAATTTCTATTCTTTGTCACTCTTTCCTTTATTTGCATCCATTGTAGTATTCTTCAGATAACGACACAGTTGCAAATCAGTTATCACACTCACATCAAAACGATAAAAAATATCGATCATTTTGTATGCTAACGATTGTTGTCGAAACAAAATATTGTGTTATCCAAATTCTAATGAATATATAGAGAGAAATAGTGATTTATAGTACCATCATTGTCTCGATTCTTCAGTGACACCTCATATATAGCATTAGAATTGTTGCTATTTACCAAGGGGGAAAAAGCGAGACTTCATCTACTTCAACATGTTTTTGAAGTAGATTGAAGTACCAATGAAGTATATTGAAGTACCACTGAAGTATATTGAAGTACCAGTGAAGTATATTGAAGTACCACTGAAGTAGATTGAAGTAGAACTGAAGTAGATTGAAGTAGAACTGAAGTAGATTGAAGTACCACTGAAGTAGGTTGAAGTAGCACTGAAGTAGCACTGAAGTAGATTGAAGTAGCACTGA
>CAJNOI010000329.1:20273-58766 GCA_905250115.1 Adineta steineri | reverse complement strand
GGTGTTGGATATAATACACATGCTCACACCTACACCCTTAAGATGGTCAGCCCTCTCTTCGTTTAATAATGAAAGGGTTTTTTTCTCGAGTTTTATTAGATTTCTGATCTTTTGCAGTAAACAACTTCTAACAAAGCGAAATGGTAACCGAAACACTGCAGTTGAGATATAAGAAAAAAACAAGAAATAAAAAGAACGTATAAAACGCAATATGTTTTTTACATCTTTTCAAATGTTTATGAAGGTTTTTTGGGACTTCTCTCGGTTTGTTTTTAGTGGCACCTCTTTTTTCTTTCAGCTCATAGGTCTGATGTTCGTACATTTCACAGAAGTTGAAGGTTTTATAGAATCTTAAGGCCACCTAGATTAAAGCACAGCAGACGAGTTGCCACTTGTATTGTTACATTCAGTACAAAAGAGAGCAGGAAAGTAAAAATATTGCACTGACCATTGCGACTGAAGTAGCAGCTCTGCACATCGAGAACGAAAAAAGACCTATTGTGGAAACTATTTTTAGTGTACTGGAAGGTGTGGATAAAACACCGAACAAATACTGCATTTGGTCAAAAAGAATCTTTTTCGAAAAGTGTGAAACTGTTTAGGAGATCCAAACACGCATTGTTTGGAAGCTTGGAAAGAAACTTGCATTATCTCTTTTATACTTACCTGCAACTTCGATGAGATAAAATGAATGTGCACCAATGTGTCACTGCGAAACGAGCCACTCGCGATAACATAAATGTAACCGTCGCTTATCAGTAATGGTTAGCGGCGGGTGTGCGCATGTGCAGTTTAGACGGGTGTCAGGGTGAATGCAGCTTCATAATATATGAATATACCACCAGCATTAACTACCAGCGAAACCAACACCTACACCCACGCGTTCACCCACACCCATACTCACGCGTTCACTTTCACCCATACCCACACTAACACGTTTACCCTCGCCCATATCCTCACCCACACCCACACCCACACCCACACCCACACTTGGCGGAACATCTCTAGACAACATATCTTTCGACGAAAAATCTTCGACGACCTGTGCATTCGGCGAAAAATCTTTCGACACGTCATCTATTCGACGAAAAGTCATTCGACCAACAGCGCCCTACCTCATAAAATGATGATAAGCAACGTGTAAGAGCTTACCTGTAGTATAAAAAGAGCTTTCTAGCTTTCAACATAACATTATTACCAGCGTGTGTGGTAGTATTACGTGAGGCATAAGCAAACGCTATCGTTGATGGAAGTCTTGAAAAAAACAACACGCTTTTTTTCAGACTATTAAGTTAATATGGGATTTGATTTTGCGGCAAATTCAAACTGATCCAGATATTTCTATAAAGTTTGAACAATGTATATCTCAGCGACAAACAATACACACAACTTCCGAACTCTGTCCTGCAGCAGTACATGGACACAGTGATATATCGATACTCCAGTATCGTGATATATGGAGTGTGTGTGCGAGCGTTGATGTTGGTAGGTGTCGAATGTGGTGTGGGTGTAGGTATAAGTGCCATATCCATCAGAAACACACATCCGCACCGGATCACACCACTCACATCCATACCCATACCTGCACCCAATCCACCAACCCAATATACCGAAAAAGATATCGAATTCGAGTCACAAGCCACGTTGTAAGAAAGCTCCATTGATCTGCACTATTGAAAAATCAAAATATTCTAGATGTTTTATGTTTTTGCTTCAATACAGATGTGGAGTTATCCAGTTATATCCTCTTTTTAGATAATATCCTACCCGACTTGAAAAAATGGAAGATTCGTCTTTAGGCGTGATGGATAAGACAGCATTTGCTGCCTATCGTTCGCTACGCCAAATTGCAGATGAATACAAACTCGACGTTGATCCGCCTCGAATCGTTTTTGTTGGTGAGACATCGACAGGTAAATCGATGCTGGTACAAAATTTTCTCGGTTTTCCGTGTACATTTACCAATGATGGTATAGCTACTCGATGTCCAGTAGCCTATCAACTTCGTTACAATCCTGATGCTTTAACACGACGTGTCGTCAAACCAGAAGGTGTTACAACTAAAGAACTTGCTAAACATATTGGGTTGCATATGAAAAAAGTTGAGGTAGAATCTCAGTTTTCAACTGTTCCTTATGAAGTTGAAATTGAGAGTAACACGTATCCGGATATGGAGATTCTTGATGTGCCAGGTCTGGTTGCAGGTCAAGGTGATCCAAATGTACGCGACGCTGTAGAAAAAAGTAAGTTTGCTTCTTCACTTATACAAAGTTTACTTTACTTTTTTAAAAAGTATGTTTGGTTTCCAGATATAGAAAATCCGACAACGTGAGCCGTTAGCGCGCAAGGTTATTTTCATTTGCGTCTAGTCGCGTTCATGATATGCTGAATAATGTAAAAAAAAAGCTTAGTGTTAGTGAGGTTTTCAGAAAAAGCTGTCATACTTAACATAGCTGTACTGAACATTCCATTAGATTTTTGTATTTGATTCAATCTAAAATCTTGAAGGTATGGGTGTAGGAGTACGATTTCCTGATGTACCCATATTCCCAAGATCTATATTTCACCAACAAGAATGAAAATAGCTTTATAAATGAATTCTTTTGTGAAGAAAAATAGACCTGATGAAGGATGTATGTAAAAACTTTGAATTACTATTCATCTATAGTATAATGGATTCAAGTTGACGATCATATAGATTATAATTGGCTAAATGATGTCTAAGAATATGCAGTTTTGGTAAATCTCAAACCGACATTGCATTCAGCCGTGTACTAGAGCACTCACTACAGTGGTACTGACTGTGCCGAATATCTTAATCGGTGTTCACTGAAACGCGAACACTTACTGCCACATCGATGCTTGATAAACAGTAACACACCGACTCTATTAAAATATATGTTTTTGTTAGTTTAATCACTGAAGTTGAGCATCTTATACCTTTGTTTATTCAAAGAAAAACATACGCTATATATATATAGGATGGTAGATCACCCTATTAGGGATGTCTAACAGATAATCAAAAGAACAAGAGGGTGTGAGTGTGGGTGTATGTGTGTGGATACTGTATTCATCTAGCACCCACCCCCACCCATATCCACACCCACACCCATCACCACCCACACCCTCAAGATATAAATTGTATAGTTTTTCAGAAGTCATTCTAATAGATTATTTGCTTGATTTTAGTCACCGAATTCTACGTACGTAATCCGAAATTCGTCATTGTGTTGCTAGTTGATGCCAACCAAGAGTTGGCCAATTATTATGGTGGTCGAACGGTTGCCGATTTATGCACAGGTGCTTTGAACAAAGGTTCTAAGTTGCCACCAAGACTCGATTACAAGGATCATATGTGTACAATTCAAACTAAATTCGATATGTTCACGCGTAACAATCTGAACGGTAGTCGCGCAAACCGAGGCATAAGCGAACGTTTAGCGTCTCAGAGTGACACATATTTTGTTAGTATGATACCTGATGCACGTGTCATGGGCGATGAAAGTTTCAAAAGTAATGAACAATATATGAGCGATCTACCACGGCTCGAAGAAGAGTATGTCAATCAATGGATTCGGGAAATCAATTTAAAGGCAAATAAAGCACCTTCTTTTTACGAAGAATTTAATCGACGATATCGCTCACTAATCGGCATCAATGTTGTGCGACAGCACATTCAGAAACGTTGGTTGAAGGTAATATTTGTTTTTTTAAGCTATCTTAATGTCTATTAACCATTTCAAAAAAGAGAATGAGTAAAACAAACGATAATAACTGCGGAGCGCAAGAAACTAGCTGTGTGAGGTTTGCACTAGTCAAATGAAACGTTTGGGACCCGTAAATATTCAACAAAAAGAAAAATTTTCATCAAATTCCTGAAGATTTTCGAATAGATGTTATGAGTCTGTGTTATGAATTATGACCGAGACTAACCAGAGTGATTGAATACCTCAGAACGGAGAAAAACGATAAACTTCGTGGGACTCCGATTACATATTTTCTGCTAATAGAACAGGGTGTGGGTGTTACTTTTGTTTTCTCATTCACATTCAAAACCACGTTATACATATACCATTACGGTAGTCATATGTGACGAGTTTTTACAGAGGTTGTTTATCATAGTCGTAAGTCATTGTGAAAGATCATACATGATTGCCGTAAATGAACACTGTGAACAGCTATCGTATTCTATCATGATTTAGTGGTATACGATGGTTTATGATCGGGACTAATTAACCTGGATATCAAAAGATTTCGTATAGGTCGAAAATCAAGCAACTCCTTCTCGATCACGAACTAGATTTTCTTGAAAATCTTTTCAGAAATATGTCAGAACTTGATGAAGATTTTTCTTAGTCTTGAATACATACAGGCTCCAAACGTCTATTTTGACGAGTGACAACTATATATGGCTAACTACTTGCATTCCTGAGTTATTGTCGTTTGTTTCATTTATCTTCATTTGTGAAATGAATAATCGTGTGTTGAGGATATTTGTAACATAATATAAGTACGATAGCTAATGCAAGCTGGAAAATGAAAATAAACTAGATTGTTCAATTTATTTTTCTTTAGGCATTTTACCAAGCGGCACCGGTTCTTAACGCAACACTTGGACAACAGCTCATTCATGCTAATCAAAAATACGAAGCCGCATTGAATGAATACAAACTAGCTGATCCGGCTCTAATTCGAAAATCGTATTTGGTGTATTTAGCTGATTTTCAGAAGACACTCGGTCAATATGCTGCATACAAAGCGGAGATCGATTACTTTTTTCCCACACAAAAATATGGTTCTACTTATGCTGAAATCGAAAATGGCTATCGAAATTGGCCACGATGTCAACAACTCGTTTGGCGAGCTCATTTAACCGATACTCAACTTAAAGTCAATGCGAATATAGATGACGTAGATGGTCAAAACTTAATCGACACACTTGATTCGAAATGTGTTGGTGCCAGTCAATTTAGCCGATTGCATAAACTATTCGCCTATATGGTTCTATCGCATAAACCAGAAGAGTTAACTCGAGACGAAATTGTCTCATATGAAACGCACTTATACGGTGGTTCAAGCACGTGTCCAAACACAGAAAAATTGATACGTGACGTCTTGTTTCGACGTATGCGACATACATTTGCTATTGGTATTCCGTGGTTTACTCAGATGCATACCTATTTACTTGATAAGTTTCGAGAAGATGTCACTCGACATTTACTCTCACAAACCCAACATGCGCATCTAGCGAAACATACGGCATTTTTGAGCCTAGTAGAACTTGACTATCATCGAGAGGTGCGCACCATGTTATCTAAAGCTGTCGAAGCTGTACGTCATGCACGTCTCTCTTGTAGTTCCTATATCCAATACGATATAACTGCATGGATCAAAAGGTTAACTTTCCGTATACCAAGTGAAATTCAACATGGATTTTATGCTCAAGTATTACCAAATGTGTTCGTTAAAAATGTCACATCTACAACGAACAGGTCAAGTGGTCAAACTGATTTGTATAGAGAAGCGACTATTGGAGAAATCTTCGCTAGCATTAAAAAACCAAGTTTACTTGATTTCATCTCTGGTTCAGATTCATATTTAACTAGTAAACGTGATTCAAACACTGGCTCACATCACGATAGTGCTCGTAAAACTGCTCAAGAAATTTATGAAGTAACATGTGGTCGACTTGTCAACGATATAGTTAGTCATTTTAATTCGAATGTTGCCATTAAAGTTGTTCACTTTAATGAAGCCAAATCTTTTTCACCTCGATCAATCGCCAACCAACTAAGCCATGCCACTGATATTGATATTGCGCGTATGGCTAATCTCGAATTAGAGAAAATATTGACAGCTCTTGATTACTGGAAACAACAAATTAGTGATCTAACAGAAACGAGCGTACTACTCGATGGACTCGCACAACAACTTGTTGGAGAAAATACGAATAATGATATGAAACCTGATGATTTGAAAGAATATGCAAAAAAAAGTGCACAAATATCTGTAGATCTGCTCGACAGTCAACGACAACGCATCATTAAATCGTTGAATAGATCATTATTGACAGATTCAGAAAGTCAAGCGGATTCAAATGATCCTAAAAATATGATCGATGATACAAATGAAGAAGTGAATGAAGATCGATTTCTCCTTCGTACTGCCGACCGTATGACATCTGAAACATTTCTCCGAAACATCTATCAAGTTCATGATAGAAAGGATGTTCGTGCTTGTTTGCTCGAAGGTGATGATCTCGAACAGGACATCAATGAACCACGCTTCAAATCATCCGTTAGTTCCAATATGAATGAAGCTGATGGAACATTGCAAGAGCCAGAAGTTCGAAGTACATATCGGGATACAGATCTTGCCAAAGATCGCAATATAGGTAATGTACTTGAAAGCTGTCAAAATTATGAAAACTAGCACATTTTGCTCATGATTACCATTGAGCAGTAACTCAAAAGTAAACATGATGATTATGACTTTGACTATACGCCATATTATAAATAATGGTATGCTCGCCTCTCTTTGGCCCCCTTCCCTTGTTCCCAGTCACTTACATCCTAGTCGATGTCCTCTCTATCCTAAGTCCCAAATATTCAAACATACCCCATTATCCGTGATATCGTATGTACTCTAGATCATACTTATCGTTCAGTTGTCATGTAACGTAAGCTATGACTAAATGTGCTAAATCTGGTGCGTCTGATATTGATGAAAATCATTTCTCAGTATGGTATAAATGCAAACGGTAGATATTAAAGTCATTCAGTTTTGCACGAAAAAATGAATATTTCTTTTTAAAAATCTCTGCTGAGACAAGATATGTTTCTACCTAAAGAAAAAGTTGTAATTTTCTTGTTTCATAAAAGCACCACATGGAACTGGAGTATGGTATTATTTTCTCCCTCTAAAAAGAAAGAAAAAAACTAAGGCTGAAGATCTAGTTTAAAATGCTAAGCGATTTTTGTTTTAGTCACGACAGCGAAAAGCACCGAGCCAAAAGCAAGCAGATCTGCAATTACTCAAGGGAAGAACGGTGCAGGCAATACCAATAAGTATGGATCTTCATCTGACGAAGAATAGGCTAGCGTATATAATAAATAAACAAAACTATTCAATCTCCTTTAACAATTTTCAATAAATATAAAAAAAAAGAGAACAATATTTTATTCTTATTCATAATTTCTAGTTTATTATTTGTGTTTATGCGCAATATTTACTTTCTTTATTTTTTACTAATTACTATGCACTACATCAAATAATATTTCTATCCAACGAAATGTGTGTTTACTTGAAAACGTTTTATCTGTTTTTGATTTCGTATGTGAAAAGTTTTCAAACGTATTTTTATGATTTTGTTTCTTTTTTATAATAATAAACAAGTAGATATATACCCACACCAAAAACTAAGGTACGGGTGAGTGTGGGTAATCAAAGAACAATCATTCGCATCCATCACTATAAAGCCAATATTTAGAACACGAGAGATATTTGGAAATTGTATATTTGCACTACAGTCCTTATCATTAAATAAAATATAAGTTCGACTTTTTGATGATCAACAAGTTACAATTAACTGCGTATATATCTACACCATGTTGTTATATTATAGATATAAATAGTTATCGTAAAACGGAAGACAAAAAGCATTTTTTTACGTATACGTTATTTCACTATGTGGATTATTGACACAAGTGTATTTTTATATAACATAGAAGTATAAAGCGTACTACTATAAATTTACTTCTATTTTAAGATAAGAAAACAGATGTGCGTCCGTAAACGGCAAAAAAAGAACTGTATATTGATTTTTTTCTCTATATGAAATATTTTATTGTCTAAATCAACGTTTTAAAAAATTGATTGAATATTAAATGAAAATGCAGATTAATTTTAATTTCATTTCATTGGGAAATTTTTTAGCACTTTTTTTCTCAAATAAATCAATATATAAAAACAGATCAGAACTATCTTCTGTCAATTATAGTCAATAACAAATCTAGATTTAGTTTGATATTAGAAGATGCTTTATTTAAAGATACATTCTTACAATTGAAATTATTATCATTATCAACATCTTCGCCCTCAAGATGATTCATTCATTGAAATTTAATATTCAATATATAATTTGAAAATTTTGAATGGGTATTAACAATGTTTAATGCGTCATTTTTTTTTAAGTTACCCAACAAATAAAACTTTCTCTCTCCCCATTTGGAAATCATTTCTGCTCGCATTTCCGTCGTTTCATTTTATTGTGGAACGCAATTCTGTATATTTATCATGCCATTTTTTTCTGTTGTATCCGTTCTTTAACCTTCATTTTTACACATTGTTTTTCCGTTTGTATCACAACCTCCTGCTTTAAGTTTTGTTTCTTTTTGTTAAAAGTCATAGCATTTTCTGCCTATCTGCACACCCACAGCTACATCTGGCTATTGAATGAATACTCTGTAGTGATAAGAACAGAAGAAAAATATAATGAGAAATGGCATCTGTTGTTAGGTCTACACATTTATGAGCATGATATATACATAGTGTATATAAAAGAGAAAAATCTAGATATATATACAAACATTCATTCATGTTATTTTTACCATTGTGTTACACATTTTACTCTAGATTAAATGATAAATTCTCAGAGAAAAAAATGCTTATTTTGTCATTTAATAATAATCGACATTTGATTAGAGAGATTTCTTAGTTATTTCAACGAGTATTTTCACTCGTTCTAACAGTAGTATCAATTCGATTTTATTATTTATCATCTTTAATTTTGTAATGGCTTGACTCTCCATACATTGTATAAAAGAAAAGCTGCATGCTATGGTAAGTTTATAGTTAATATCTTTTTCGTAATAAAGATTAATATATAATTATGAAAGTAGACAATCGAACTTTATCATTACAATTAGAATCCGTGCTCGAAAATGATGTCTGAAGCATAAGTTAGTTTATAGACAAAAATCATTTTTACTCAGATAATTTTCTGTTTAGAAATTCTATGATATCCGTTCTCTTCACATTTCACGGGTGGCGGTGCGGTTGAAGAGAAGACAGCCACCCACCTAAGCACACACTCTCAAGTTTATATCTTGAATTGTGTGTGCAATGGCAGCCAATTTGATAAATCGTTTATGGCAATCATTTCTTCAATTAAATCTTTTCAAAAAGTCATCGAGTACTGATCAAACTCTTTCAAAAGAACTACTTTCTACTCGTATATATGTCTGTTTATTACTTGTATCTTTAATTGCTGTTGTAATTATTACTTCATTTATGATTCGAACTATTGAGAAAACTGAAGATACACCTTCTCGTACACGATTTTTACAATTAACAAATAGCGATCTAAATACTTTGTATTGTCCATGTTCGAACCATGCTATTACATACAGTACATTTGTTACAACTGAAGTTATTTTTCATCAAGTTTGTTCAAGTGAATTTATTGAACAAATATGGATTGATAAGTTATTTACAAATGAAAACATTTCATTTGAATCTACAGAAGATTTTCGTGTTACTTTGAGTTTCTTTTGGCAAATCATTGTAGGTTTATGTATTGCAAGTCGAAGAAGTTGGGATGATGCTGTAGCAAAATTTAATACATCACGTATTCTCACTCCAACAGTATCTGTCGAAGAAACTATTCGAAGTCAAGTTCAAACAATATTTAATAGTCAAATCGATTCGTCTCAAACAGCACTGGCTCATACTTTGTTTGCCATTCGTCGTATGACTAGTGGAGATCAAAGTGCATCAGCTTTACAAACAAATTTTCATTTACGTATTTTATCATCTGGTTTTATTCGAATGACTCCTCGATTGTTCAATGATTGTTCCTGTTTGAATATTGAAGGTTGTCCACGTCCTGCTACATTTAACGATAGCTATGGACATTTAATCACTATACCAGGAATGATAATGAATTGTTTGATGCTTGATGCTACACTCGCTTCAACACTTGAATGTTATTATAATCAAACATGTCTTTCTCTCTTACATCAATCATTATCTATAGATATAAAACCATTATTAAATAATTCACTGAAACATTTTTCTTCAAAGTCAACAGTAGAAACACTTTTAAATGAATTAATGATTGATAAAATGATAATTAATACTGATTTTGATATACATTATTCACAATGTAATCCTCCATATTGTTCATATTCATATACACGTCGTTTTAATATTGCTTTTATTATTACTACAATCATGGGTATATTTAGTGGCTTATCAATTGGCATAAAATTGTTTGCACCTTTCATTGCCAAAATTATACTACGTCGAAAAAATCGTGTTGTACCAGTTGAAAATGTACCACAGATACACTTATCATGGCAGCATCGATGTAAGTTAGAATTCATTTTCTCTCATTTTCATAACTGAATGAAAGTTGCCACATGTCCACACCTGCAAATGCTAGAGTACATGGTTACAAGTTTAGATTTTTGGACTTAAGACATATAGTAATGGTAGTATGTATATGATTAACGAAATGTTGTGAATAAGATATAGTACGAATTGTATTTGTATGTGTGGATATCTAAATTAAGATTGAAATAAGTTGTTTTTTCACAAAGTAAGTTTCTATCTACATCAGATAATGATGATTTTTTATTCAACTCGGCTACATCGATATTGCGAACATCTATTCTGTCCTTGGGTGCACTAGATTCGAGAATCTCATTATTTAAATAGTGATACACATCATAATTATGATTAAATAAATATCTTGAGGGTGAAAGGAATGTTTATACATTTTCAATTGATTTAAATTTTATTTTTAGTTAATACAATACGGGATCGCATTCGACTTGTACCACAGTCTATTAAAGAAAAAGCCGTTTCTTTAAATCTTTTTGAAAGTTCCAAACCGCGTACTCCTACTAATATATATCGTGAACGACTTTTAACACGACTCTTTATTGTTCTCATCACTATTTCTTCTATTGGTGTTGGATTCTACGTATTTCTCATTAAACAAAATCAATTAGTAACAATTGCTGATCCATCTGTTACTACCTATGAACAATTATATAATGATCATCCAACTACATTACAATGTCCTTGTTCAAACATATCTGTTCCATATGAAGCGTTTCTTAATGTCACATTTACTTTACATCAAGTATGTTCAAGTGACTTAATCTCACCAGCATGGTTACACTATTTGATATTATTCGATCCAACACTTTTACCAGAATGGCCATTGGACAGTTGGTCTACCCGAGACTTTCGGATAATGGGTGCTTCTTATTTTCAACTTTTAGCTGCTTTCTGTTCTATGGCTAAGATTAATATTGACGACGCACAACGTGTATTCAATAATACTAAATTCATAAATGATCGTGTTATTGCTCCATCAATTTTTCGTCAAAAAACTCAAGCAATAATGGATTCATTTATTACCACAACACGCAACAATTTTGTACGTACATTTGATTGGATTAATGTTGCACTTATTGCTAGTCAGTTTTTTAATGGAGGAAACGTTAAATTTGATATTGCTTTAACCATTGATGATCAACTTGTTATCGAATTCACTAATTATCAAATATATACCGTTTTTGCAGAGACAAACGTTGCTTCTAATGACATGTGTAAATGTTCAGTGAACTACAACGTCTGCTTTATTATACCTCTATTATATATAAATGCATCATATTTTGGTAAATTTCCAATACCTTCTTTTTTTAAAATGGTAGATATCGGTTGCACACCATTAACTGGATTTCGAAATTCGAAGATTGGATGGTGGTATAACATTACATATCTAGAATACATTAAAGAAACTTATTCAATCGTTATTAAGTCTCAGCCACCGCCAAATATAAAATCTCTCAATGCATCAATACTCACTCGATTTGAGAATGAAAGAATGCTCAATTTGATTGATGAAATGTTGTTAGAAACAATAATAAGTAATAACACCCATTTTGACCAATTCTATAATGAATGTTTACCTCTATCTTGCACATACACAGATAAACAACGTCGCGGAATTCTAGCATCATTACTTCTTCTTGTTGCTATATGTGGTGGTCTTAACAAAAATTTTCGAATACTTATACCATTGTTTGGTAAACTTATTTTCTCTTGTATTGATTGGTGGAAAAGACGTCATACTCGACGAGGTAAATATATCATCGAATCAACATAAACAATCAGAATAGATTTATATATATGAAAATTGTTTTTTCTTATATCAGTTTTATACTTATTTGATGTTATATGTCTTTGTTTTTCTAGTCATTTCAATAAGTGCTTATCTCAAGCATCTTTTAATTACTACTTATCAATCAATTAAAACTCTCAACTTATTTAAGACTGAAATAACAGAAGAGATATTAATTCGTCAACAACAAATATATACTCGAGTCTATTTAGTTCTTTATATAAGTTCTCTCAGTATATTACTCTTCTATACAGCTCTTGTTAATTTTAATATCGATAAACAATATTACTTATCTTCGATTATGGAATATGATAAATTTTTCATAGATCATCCTTCAGATGATATTACTTGTCCCTGCACACATATATCAATTCCTTATGATAACTTTATCAATGAATTACAAGTCAACGCATTTCATGAAGCATGCACAACAGATGCAATTGATTTAATTTTGACAGCTGGTAATATGATTTAAAAGAATTATTTTCATATCAACTATTAGAAAATATCAGGAATTTATCGATTGATATAGAATAGAACATTGAATTGAAAAGAAAACTTCATTTACAGCATAGTACAAGTTATTATTTTCTATTTAATCGTTCTGATTGAGTAGTACAAGATTTAACATAATAAGTAGAGAGAACACAAAAAAGTAGGTAAAATATCGTTTTCATAGAATGAACTATTTTGACAAATCGAAGTTCAAGTAGAATATATAAAAAATATTTTGTAAAAATTTGTAAATATTTGACGAATCTGTTATATATCTGTATAGGAACGTCGGATTTACTTGATTACGATATCCCTTATGGGAATGATTTTAAAGTATGGAAGCTCTACTTTATCGATTCTTTACAATTACTTTGTTCATTGGCACAAAAAAGTGTTGAAAACAGTATTAATGTTTTTCTCTCTTCGACTATGTTAATCAATCAATTAGAATCTCGTGAACGATTTAAGAACGAAATAAATGATACCATAAATCAATTTCAAAAAAGAGTACCAATCAGTTTTGCTCAAACATTAGATCTTATTCGTATGACTACGCAAGGAAATGCTCTATTATCAATGTTTTTATCGAATTGGAATCTAAGCAGAGCTGGAGTAGACGAAGAAAGAAATACTTCATTTGTTACTATACCTATCATTCATAACAATACAGACCAAAATACAAGTTGTTCTTGTGCTACTTTACAAACTTGCACAATGCCAGTGAATTTATCTAATTCTAAAGGAACGATGATCATTGATGGCATGGTATTTGGCTGCAATTTATTGGAGACAGTATTGCTTTCATCATTATCTTGTTTCTATTCTGAAACTTGCATTATTAATCTACGAAATTTACTAGATGCAATTCCTCCTACTTCACAACGATTAAACGATTCGTTGACACGGTTCAGTGTCAATGATACAATCGAGACAATGGCATATCTAATGTTTATCGAATCATGGACAAGCAATGTATCTTATGAAAATTTTTACGAAAGTTGTTCTCCAAATTATTGTGCCTATACATACCGTTCTCGATTCGATGTACTTGAAATGTTAACTACATTTTTGAGTGTATTTGCTGGTTTGTCTTTTGGAATTCGATTCGTTGTTCCTTATCTTGTGAAAATATTTCAAAAGATCAAACGTCGATTTCGTATCGTACCAACGCAATGATTATATTTATCAAATTTTCTTTGTACTATTTCAACAAAAACATGTCGTTCATTTATTAACTTAAAAGCTTTGATTGTTTGTTTTTTGAAATTAAGAGTATTCTCATTTTTATTTAATTATCACGCTTAAAATTGTGATATCTGTATATATTGCTTTTGCTAGTGAAAAATTCACTTGAGGGTGTGGGTGTGAGTACGAATAAAACAGAATACCCACACCACCCACCTTCGAGATCGATTAACTGTCTTAAGTCTAATTCACAGCATTTTAAGTTAAATACAATAAAAAAAGATGATTGATAAATTAATAATAATCATTACCTGATATTTGATTGATCATAACTAGCAGAATCATGAGAAAAATGTTAAAATTATTTTTCGTCATCATAAAAGACAACATTTTTTGTTTTATATTCATCAATGATAAAGAAAAGTGAAATTATTGTAATCAACTAGACAATTAATATTCTTGTTCAAGAAAAACAAATGAAACTATTTCTTTATTCTTTATATATATCTTTTTTCTCTTCTCATGATCAACAAATATCATCTAGAAAACAATGATATATTTCGAGAGGCAATTCTTTATTGATAATTTTGATTATTACTGTTTAGATTTAATTAATAACTCTTCACATGATTTTATTTTAAAAAGAAAACATCATTATAAATTCAGCTATTTAACAATGAATTTCATTTGAAAATAACTTTTTTTTAGACAAAAGACGTGATAAAAAAATAATAATTCTAGTTAGACATTGTGTTAATATTGGGACGTGATTAAAATCAAAATAAAATATCAATTTCAATGATAAATAGATGATTGACGTCAGTCAAATATATTTTCTAAATAATCAATTTTGTCAGGATTTCATTTTATCACGTTCTTTTATGTTGTTTTTTGATCAATGAACGTCATCAAATTGTTTCCTTCGAAATATTTTTCTAATTAAATATGAACAAAAGAGTTTTTCAAATTTTATTAGTTACATTAATATTGAAAAAAGATACAAATAATTTCCAGTAGATATCTAAGAATGATTTTTATACGTATTAGAGATATTTAGTCATCATGATAACAGGTTGTGTTTTTTTTGCAGGAATTGATAAAGTATATCAATTAATATAAAGTTGGGTGTGGGTGTGGATATATTTATCTTCTCTTAATCCACACTCACACCCGCAGTTTGTGAATAATCTATAAGATAGATTATATCTCACTTAAATAATAGTATCAATCAATGATTCAATATAGTACAGATAAGATCAGTCCGTCAATATAATAATTTTTAGTATTTTTCCTTGAAAATGTCAAAATATAAAATGGATAACGTTTGAAATAGTGAATAAGCATTTATTGAGAACAAATTACATGAAGAAGAAAACAATATTTAAAGATTAAATAATGCAATAAAATGATAATTGTACAAGGATAAAGTATTAGTGATACATCTAAAGAATTGAAAAAAAATATATAATGAATAAAATGTTCATATTTTTGAAATTATTCGATCGATTGATTTTGTTTATTCTAAAAGAAATAGAACTGAAACTAACAAAGAATACATTTCTATTTCATCAAAGTTTTCAGTAAATATTTCGATTTAACATACAACTTTCGTTAACGTATTATTTCAAGTATTCGTCCATTTAGACATAGAAAAAGTTTTATACTAGAATAAATTTTACTAGTTAGACTAAATTCAATGAAGAGTGAGCAAATACTCCCATATATCTGTGACTCGTATTACTCGATAATGAAAATCATTAAGGATATCGTACCTGTTCATATAGAATGATTCTTTCTTTCTTGACGAACATAAATAAATGAAATAAGAATGCCTATTGTCACAAGTATAAACACTGTTAAATCGATGATCCAATAATTTGATGATATCGAAAATAAATTTTCCCTATGAAGACAAGACATTAAGTATCAATATACTACAGAAGAAAAAGAGACATACGATTGTGAAGGCGCAGTGGTATTGTTGATATTATTTGCGTCCATTATTTAGATAGCTGCACCTTCAATAGTAGATATTGGTTCAATCGAACTAATTGTTTTTTTTCGACGTTGATAAATTTTGTTTATAAAATAAACAATTTTCGGAGAGATCCATTTAAGAATGATTGTTAAACCACCATATAAACCAAGTAAATAAATTAGTGTATAGAAAGAATTTAGTTGTTGTATATATGTATATGAACAGATCATTGGTGAACATCGATTAAAATATGATGAATAATTCATTATTGTTGACCATTTTTCAATAAATAAATCGCTGATAAGATTTATCACAGTCATATTCATTAGAAATCGACTATTAGTTATGTTGAGAGGAATCGGAGTAATATTTTTATTGTATCCTGCCATAGTTTGAATAAGATTAATACATGATTGATCATAAAAACATTCGAGAGTTGATGCCAGCAATGATTCACTCGGTGTACAGCCCATTTTCAAACCTTTAACTGTTATAGGTTGTGTTGAATTTATCTTGATAAAAGAAGCATCGACAATACAAGTAGAATTCAATTGACATGAACAGTTATCATCATAGATCATTGCTTGAGTATATAAAGTGGTCGAAAATGTATTATAAACAGAAGCTTTGTATTGGTAATTAGTTCCATACGATGAGACAATTGCATTTCCATGATTTGTAGCTCGAAGTAGCGAAAGTAGACGAATGAATGTTGAAGGAGCATTGGATTTTGTTTCATTGATCATTGAATTAATATGTAAATTAAAATTCTCTTCTGATAATAATTGTTTAGTAATCAATAGTGAAGATAAAGATTGTTGAATAGATTGATTTACTATTTGCATGGAGAGTTGGCATAATCCATTTAAAAATTGTAAATGAGTCGAGAGAAATAGACGATAATCTCTTTGATTATAAGCAGACAAATTAGAAATTAAATTTGCTGTAATATTTAATCTCCATTCATTTGAAATCAAATCACTTGAACAAATCTATTAGAAAAAAAATAATATAGCAAAACGAAAGAAAATCGTTCTTACCTGATGAAATATTGGTTGAATTTGAACATATTCATCATATGGAGATGAAATCACTGAACATGGATATTCAAGTTCATCACTATAATCATTCATTAGATTCTTATCAAAATTTAATGATGGTGTTGAACAGGATTTGGTCAATGTTTGTGGTTGAATAATTGTATAAAGAGTTAAAATGACAAAAATGATGCTTAAAAGAGTAAGATAAAGACGAGTTGACCATTGACCAAGATGTTTCATCGTTATTCGATCGATCTTACTTCCGAATATTCGTGCAGGAAATATATTTAAATTCAACACTTTTATAGATAAAAATGTTTTCAGTTTAGACAACAACATCTTGAATCGATCAAGTAATTTTCGACGAACTATAATTTGAAGATAAGATCAATATTATATGTTATTATTAATTACCTTGTTGACCTTGATTCGTTTTTGTTCGTAATAAACTAAAAACAATCTTGACGAATTGGAATGTAATTAGTCGTAATGCCATAACAAGACCACCCACCGTAGAAATCAGTGTCACTAATAATTCGGTGAAACTTGTTGTATGTTTTATTTGAGTATAAGTACAATAAGTTGGTGCACATGCTTCATAATAATCAGAAAATGACAATGCTGTATTCCATTGTTCAATCATCATTTCTTCAACTATCGATGAAACTGAAGTATCTGGAGGAAATCGAGTTGATGATTGGTTATAGATTAATGCATGTGCATATAAATTTGGATTGTTTGCAGACGCCGGATATGTTTTGTTTATATAATAGAAAAGTTGGTTCATACAATCGGAATTTGTATAGAAACATTGAAGGGTTGATAGAAGGAGTAAATCAATAGTATAACATCCGTTAACCAATCCAGGTGCCACATAATTAGTGGCGACATATGTTGGACGAGAACCAGGTAATCCTATAATATTAGTTATATGATCAATTGCGAAAGTGATTGGTCCTTGACATTTGGGATCAACAGCACATTGACATATTGGGCTGTTCGAAACCGAAATAGTATTGAAACGAAATTTAAACTAAACAAACAGAAAATAATTAAAATTCCATTAAACAAGATTTGGATATAGTCTTAAACTTATTCTTGATTTAAATTATATTGACTAAAAGAAATTCAAACATTTCTGCTAAGAATCTTCCTAACTCTAGCTGTGAATATATGTATATTGAAAGGCATTGTTTAATTCTTCGAGTACATTAGTAAAGGAGAAAAAGAAATGTGAGAATTCTTTGAATATATACATACTTGTAGTGCTTGTGGATTATTAGTACCGGCTGTAGTATTTATATAATTAAGTGCGACTTGGGAATTCGGTGATACTATTATTGGCTGATCAGCCTGAATGAAAAGACGTGTCATAATATTGAAAAGGTTAAAATTGATCACAACTGATTCGGTCAGTTGCTTGACAGTTGCATTTACTTGAATGTTGAAGTCGGTTTCGATAAGCACAATGGAAGTAACAAAAGTGCGTGCGAAAAAATCATGAATATTATCAGCAGCTGTCAACTTAGCTTGTTGACAAATAGTGGACAGTAATCCAAAGTATTGAGCTGCTTTACTAATCCATGTGCCACTGATTACATCCGCTGAAGCGCTATTCGCTAGTAGTGAAATCCATGATGCGCTAATTAAATCACTTGAGCATACTTGATGAAAAATGGGAGATAATGTAACAAATGTCTTATAAGGCATTGTAGTATTTGCACAAGGGCATGTAAGTGTATCTGGATATAGGCTTTGTAATTGTTTGTAATTAGTTAATGATGGATTTTGTTCAATGTTTGTAACTGTCTGACTCGTAAGTGAAGTAAATCGAAGAAGACAAAGAACTGAACCTAGAATAAAGAAAAAATACTTAGGTCTTGATAATACTACATCAATGCAAAGAGGGAAAATCTGGATAAAACAATGTCGATCTCATAATCAAAATCATCATTGTTTCGTCCTTGATTCTAACATCATTTCACTAAGTAGGTCGCACCGGATGTAAATCAAGATACGTACCTGCCAATAAAATGAGAAAACAATATGTGCTGATACGCTGTTGTTTGATATCATCCACTGTTCTATTCGCAGCTGATTTGAATATGTTCAACTGTTTCATCCACTGAGTTAAGTTACGAATAGATAATAAATAATACTCTAGAATTTTAAAAATACGTATCATTTTATAGATCAACATTATTTTTATTATCAACAAAACATACCACAGTTAAAAACGATTTTTATTGAACGATATCGAATTTTCCATATAATCTTGACCAACAAAGGTGCAATTAACCGAAGAATAACAGTCAAACCACCATAAAAACTGATTAAAATAGGCAGGATCGATGATACATTGGTAGAATATGTACGCACTAAAGGAGCACATTGATTAAAGTAGTTTGTGTAGCTGATTTCAGTTGACCATTGTTCAATAAACAAATCAGAGACAAGATCGTTTACAGAAATATTTCGTCGACTAGAAGATAGGGGTAGATCAATCAATTTGACTTTTGACTAGAAGAAAAGAATTGCTTAAATATTTATCAAATTAAATATATTATACTTGATTAAGAGCTGGAAAATAATTGAATAAAATTTCTAGACATTGAACATTGTACAAACAGTCAAGTGTACTCGCAAGAACAGCATCCAGAGGAAAACATCCTCCGAAGAATCCGTCAACGTCTGCAGAAATAAGTGAATAACCAGTGGCACCAATGGAAATAGGCCAATATACATGATCAACTACGTCCGTATCTAACGGTTGAGCATAGAAAACAGCTGGAGTTACCATGTTCGTTTCAGTGCAACTTAAAGCGCTTGATCCGAGACTATAAGTATTGTTTGGGTTCACTTGATACGTAGAAGAGATCGATGCTGCATAAGAGCTTATTTGAACAACTGCATTCGTCCAAAAAGCAGACACGAGAGTATTGGAACGATACATCATTTGGACAAGTTGTAGCAATGAAGTAACTTGAGCATGTGCTGTTGCTTGAACAAGTTCAACCATGGCTTTTACTTGCAATTGAATATCTTCTTCTTCGAGAAGTTTAACTGTAACAAGCTGACTATTTTGAATATCTAATAGTGCTTTTGAAACTGCATCTTCCGAGATTGAACAAAGAGCAGCTAACAATTCGAACTAGAAACAGAACAATAGATTGAGGGTGTGGGTATAGGTATGATATCATATTTATATCGCATTTGCATCCACACCCACCTACATGAATACTGTAAATATCTCTTTATTTTATCGTAATAATTTGCTGTCATTAATATTTTTTCTTTAAATAAAAATAGAAGATATGTTTTCAACTCACCTGCGAAAATGCCGTTGTCCGAAAATCATTCAACAAGTATGCATTTGCCACTGGTAGATAAAATGCTTCAATCCATTCTCTACTAACAAAACCGCTCGAACATACAGGATGAAATGAGACCATATTAGTAACGAAGGTACTATAAGGTATGGTAATACTTGAACATGGATATGAGTGTGTTCCATCATGTTCATGATGAAGTTGATCATAGAGCAATGGAGTTAGATTTGAAATGGTAACGATACGACTTATTGGACTTAACAATGCGATGAAGAACAATACGTAAAGAGAAACTAGAAACAAAAAGATGACCGAATAAAAAGCATTACACTATTATTCAGGTGATACTATATAAGCTTCTATTTTATTCACTTACTAATGACAAGGAAAACGTAGAGCCATGTAGAATGTTTCTGTTGCTTGCCACGTATTGCTGGATCTATTGGCTGATCATTGTCATCCTCATAGTGATCTTCGTCTGGTATAAACAGATTGTAATTATGTATATAATCACGAAACCATGAAATAAAATTTCTGATTCCCATTCTTAATACAAGCCTATTATCTAAAAATCGAAACAAAATGTCGATGTAAGAAAAGATACTTATAAAAATGAAATCGACTATCAAACATCACAAAGAATATTTTAGATTACATTGTAGTTTACTGAAAAATTTAATTGAAAAAAGTTTTTATAGAGATAAATATCCTTTTCTAATGGATGCCAAGTCATGCACAATGTGATGATTATCATTGAATTGAATTATGTCTGAATATGTTGTATTTATTTATATGATTTAGAAAGGAAATTGCTTTATTTCATCGAATAGATTTTATTTTTATTTTAATAGTTCGCTTGAATGCTTCTGTTATAATAATATCCGTCATTTACTTTCGAGAATATTTCTAATTACTAAGAAAATGTATAGATCTGACTGAGAGAAAAATCTTTGAGAAGAAATTACATTTCAAGTTTAGCACGTATAATAGAACATAAACTATTTAGAATCTCTTTTGAATCACAACAAAAGTCATGTGTGGATATATCAAAGTCGAGTTTGTAGCTCAAGATTCAAATAGTTACTTTAAGTTAGATATAACTGACAGATAATATACAAAAAAAATCAATATTCATTCGATTTCTTGATATAAATATATTATCCTTTGTAATAATATCTACTTACCTTATTATCAATACGAGAGTTTTATAGTGAAAAATATTAAGACACAATATCATTGAAGAAAAAAAATCTTTCTCAACTTCTCGTTTTTTGAAAAAAAACATTTAAATGAGCATTAGTAAATATTCTAGAAAAACGTAGATAGAATAAA
The DNA here is from genome assembly GCA_905250115.1 of Adineta steineri. Lineage (NCBI taxonomy): Eukaryota > Metazoa > Rotifera > Eurotatoria > Adinetida > Adinetidae > Adineta > Adineta steineri. The sequence goes on along the minus strand of CAJNOI010000329.1, from coordinate 37,211 downwards.
TAATAGAATACAGAGAGAGAGAGAGACATAAGAACACTGGGAAGAAAATCTACGAAAAAATATAGAAAAAATTATTTTAACAAGTAATTAGAACAATACGAGAGAAAAAATACATTTAATAAGTTTCGTAATGAAGCAGAAAAAAGCATGACAAAAAATAAAAGTATAATGGAATATTTCAATAGGCACTAGAAAAATTGATTATATTCATAAAAAGAATGTTTATGGAAGATATACCGGGTGGCTCAAAATCATGTATGAAACAATTAGGTGTTCGTACTGCCTTAGAAGAAAATTATAAACGAAACAATTTTTAAAAATTTCATATATATATATGGTTCACTATACAGGTTTTTACTCTCATCACGATGGTTAAAGTCGAGTGCTATATTGTTCTATATAGGTGGTAAATAGTTCTACATAATAGTCTTTGTTGTTTTTTGATTGTGCTGTTTATTTGAAAGATGTATTTAAGCATTTAGAAAGTGTAGTTTCATAAAAATAATAAACTACGAGAGAAAACAATTAACGACGCTATCGTATTTCACAATATAATCGAGCAAAAATGAAGCGAATGACAAAAAAGAGAAGAGCAAGGGAAGAAACAAATAAAAAAGACTAGGGTCCGAGTGAGGATCGATGTAGGTGTAAGTGTTGATATATAATCTACAAAAGACTAGATAGGTTTGCCAGAATGACGTTTCATTAGTGATATATGGTGAAATTTGGCCTACTGAATCAGTTCTAGTAAGAAAGATATGAACGATAAAATATTCTTAAATCTATACAGTTTTACTCACATTTCCATGCTGAATCTGAATAAATTAGTTTCAGACACTTAATACTGTTACAAATGAACTAAATTTCGAAATTTTATAGAAAAATGATTAATAAATCATGTTTATAGGCTATTTTTTAAAAACTTTCATCTAGAATGCGACCAAAAAATGTTTTAAAGGTGATATTTGTGACCAGCTCGACGAGCTCTATTTAACCATGTAAACATATAAAGAAAAGAATTTGCTTACGCTTTGACCTGGGAGCATCTTATATTAATAAAGAAATATGTGTACAGGAACTCTTCCTTTTCTTCTGTATATTTTCATTCTTTTTTTTCCTAATTTTTGTTGTCTCTCTGATATTGATTCATTATTCTATTTCAATCAGTTTTTTCCTTAACATTGTTTTTCGAATATTTATAAAATACACGACAGATTTATGCGAGAACTTTTCTATCAATACGCATATATTAGACAGGAAGTAAAAAGTCGATTTTAATGGATTTTTACTTATTAACTTATAAGAGTTTAGGTGTTAGTTGATTAATGAGTTGAAATAATATTTTGAATTAATTTTATTTGAAATTATAAAATACAACATTTCAGATGAGATTCATTGAAGTTGAATCGAATTCTTATTGTATTTTGAGGATGATTGAATGCGAGTGTAATTGCCAGTTGATCATGATATTCTCACATCTACAGTCACAACCCATCATCAAGATGTTTTATCATGATCAGCGCAGTACCTCCTGTGTCTAGATTTTTTCGGTCAAAGTTTTCCTTTCTAGTTATCCTATATCCTAAAAAACTGAGTATAAAAAATAGAAAATAGGATATTTGTCTGATTTTTGATCGGCGCAAAATGAATAAATAAGAAGAGTGTGGGTTGTGCATGAATTCGCACCCATACCCACACCCTCAAGATTCGACTGACATATTATTATATATGCCATATATAATCTTTTCATTCAAATATATTGAACACTCTCAAGAACAATGAAGCATCCTCCACACAAACAAAATTAGTCAAACCAACGAGAGTCACTCGATGCTAGAAAAACACTTCTTTGATCGACATCAAAATAGAATCGATCTCATGTCACTTTGTAGCAAATTACCGAAAATTTGTTTCATTTTATCCTTGATGCTGATGTATCTACGGTATCTAAGATCGATTGTAGTGAGTGTCTGTGTCAAATTATCATCTTAGATATGTGATAGATGGGTAAGGCAATTATCTTACTGTATTCCTTTTTAACGCAGTAGCTAGATGTTGCATCCCTTCGACACCAATGTTGTGGAAAAAAAGAATGAGTGTAGTGAGTGTCTATGTCGAATAATCATGATGTATGTGATAGAAAGATAAAGAAATTATCTTACTGTATTCGTTTGTAAGGCATCAGCTAGATGTTGTGCCCCTTTATCACCGAACTCATTGTTAGAAAGGTCGAGTGTGATGAGTGTCTGTGTCAAATGATTATGTTAGATACGTGATAGATCAGTAAAGCAATTGTGTTACCGTATTTCTTTTTAACGCACTAGCTAGATGTTGTACCCCTTCATCCTGGATCTCGTTATTTGAAAGAACGAGTGTGATGAGTGTCTATGGAAAATGATCGTTTTAAATATGGCTGGATAAATAAAGAAATTGTCTTACTGCATTCGTTTGTAATCCGGTAGCTAGATATTGTGCCCCATCATCAGCGATGCAGTTGGCATTGAGGTCGAGTGTAGTGAGTTGCTATGTCAAACGATTACTTTATATATCGGTGAAAAAATAAAGAAACTGTCTTACTGTATTCGTTTTTAAAGCATCAGCTAGATGTTGCATCCCTTCGACACCAATGTTGTTGAAAGAAAGAGTGAGTGTCGTGAGTGTCTATATCAAATGATCATGTACGATATGTGACAGATCAGTAAAGCATTTGTATTACTGTATTCGTTTTTAAAGCAGTAGCTAGATGTTGCACCCCTTTATTACGGATACTGTTGTGCGAAAGATCGAGTGTGGTAAGTGTCTACGCCACATGATCATTTGAGGTCTGGGTGGACTAGTAAATAAATTTTCTTACTGTATTCTTTTGTAAGGCATCAGCTAGATGTTTTGCCTGTTCAGGGAGCATGCTGTTGCGCGGAAGATTGAGTGAAATGATTGTCTGTGTCAAATAATGATATTGGATATCTGAATAAATGAATTGTCTTACTGTATTCATTTGTAGGATAATAAATAAACGTAGTAGTAGCCGCTCGCGGAACGTGCAACGTTTCAAATCCAGAGTGGTACATGTCTACGTGAAATAAAATGTGAAAAGGAAACCGTTGAACTAGTTACGTAGTTTTGGATGTAATTTATCTTCGTATGATACTATGATAAATTAACAAGGCATTCTATTCGATATTTTTGTTCTGAATTTTAAGCTGTTCAAAATGAAACTTGTACAGACGTCTCATCATACTAAAGGCGTGTAAAATGAAAAAACTATTTAAAAAACGGCTAAGCGTATCAAGTTATCCTTTCGTTTATAAGGGTGTCTCGGTGTGCTCTTTCTTTTGTCTAACAGACATTTTCGTCTAAAACGCTTGGAAGTAGATTTTCTAGAAAATTATGGCTTCGGGACCAATGGTCACGAAAGTTCTTTTTGTCTCTATTTTCCCTAATAATGTAGGTATTTTGTATTATAAGTTTAAAATATCAGCGACCGTTCGCTTGTATGTACGAAGTTGTGGCTATTTTAACCTTGCTAGCTTGGTGATGCAAGCTTTCCTTTGACGCAAAAATATCTAGTCTTTTCAACTTACAATACAAACACCTCCATTATCAAAGAAAGTAGAAGGAAAATGGCATTTATCCTTCACCAAATTTGATGTAGTTCGGACAAACTACGTCGTAGAGAGCTCGGCGACATCTCATTTTGTAGAGAATTGGTTACTCTGTCATTAAAGAAGACCTGCTTCCGATTGTTTTAGATCAAAGTGCCTGCTCAGCAAAAGAAAGTGCAGGTCGCGAAATCGCTATAAATGAAATGACAACTGGATACAGTCTTGCTAATGTCACATGATTTAACAGTTTTAGAAAAAACTCAATTTGTCTAAAAGCAACCCCTCCGTCAACGGGTTAATCTTATGATAAACGATATTTCTGTCTTTTAGACTTTTTCTGTAACGCATAAGACATTTATGCATCATGAATGGTTTGTTATTTTCAAATATGATCGTTTTTACGGGTGCCTAATATCTGAAAAAAAAACTCGTTCTAATTGACAAAAAAATATCTTTGACGTCGAGGTGGGTCACGAAAAAGTGTCCCATGTCGAACTCTGGAGTGTATAACAATGTGAGAGAGGATTTGTTTTAGAAAAAAAGTTATTTTTATTTAAAACAATAACAATAAACTCTCGACGTTACATAGAATAATTCACAAAACAGATCACTGCAAATCAAGTCATCTAAAATAGTTTCATTTTCATACACTAACAACTCATTTTTGATCAAAATGCTAATGGCCTAGAAAATCTGTAATCTTTGTTCAATCTTTCCAAAACTAGTATCAATAAGTACAAGAAACTGTCACTAGTGATTAGGAGTGTAACTTTAAAAAATAAATATAAAATCAAGAATAAAGAATAAGCTTTTTTTTGTCAGAGTAAGCTAGATGAATGGTTAGCATCACAATAGATAAACATGTATCAAGACCAACCGCCTTAGTTAGTCTCAATTTCTGTGCGGGTGTCGGTCAAAATCACAGAATCGGTTAATTTGTGAGTATCATTTTTTCTCAGGAAAGCCTATTTTAAGAAAATCATGAATTTTGTTAAAACTTTAACAGAGGTTTGAAGGAGCCGAGGATTCTAAATTCGGAGTTAGTTTCTGTAAAAAGAAATATTTTATTTTTAGAAAGCAATTATGGGTTCGAGATCATCGACCCCGAGAAAACCTTTGGTCAAGTTTTATTAAAAATAGTGATTTTTTCAAAATAGGCTTCTTTGGATCAAGAAATGAGAGTCCCATTCAATTCTTGTACCCCGAAAAGTTCTGTAAAAATTCTCTATTTTCTGAATATACGCTTTACGAAAAGAAAAAAATCCAAGTCACAAATTTAATGTCATTTGTGATTTAGGCCTAGATCGAACTTTACCTGATATGGATTATAACAGTCTGTAATTTCGTTGAGCCTTCTACATACATCACGGCATGACAGGAGGATTGATAATGGATCCAAGTTGTCCAGAATACGAAACACCATCTCCACAGGTAAAGTGTGAAGAGATAAATTTGCCGTGTCAAACATTCTTGTTTTCGAAATTTGTGTTTTTTGTAGAGTCTATGTGAGCGTTGATATATATTTTCTCTTTTTTAATATATTCGAGTGTGAATAATGTGCGAGACAAGTTTATTGTTGTACAGAACTGAAAAAGTATGACGAAAGGATGAAATAGAGAGGCATGATTCATTTCGAATTCGAAAGTAAATTCTTATGCCTGAAGTATTGCGTTAAGTGGACAAACGGGTATATAAATAGCTAGGTATACTTACGATGGAAATTAATACTGGGATATATTGAAGTTGTTTTTATGTATGTAGGGAGCAAGCTACCTTGCTTATTTATATTCAATAAAGTTACTTGGTTTTTTCTAAGTAATGTTTATTAACGTGAATCAATGGACCGTGCTATTTCATACACACGTTGACGAGATGGTCATGAATACATGTCTTTCACGCACGTTTTTTTTCATAACGCTGCACTATACAGTTTTGTCTTTCCTTTCCATTTTTTGCTTGAGATAAAAAAAATAACGGTGCATATTTTTACGACATAGTCCTCTTATTGGGGATTTTATTTCGTAGAGGCTTCAACACAGATTATTAAATAATATTGTGAATCCGAAAATTTTGAATGGTTTTGAGAATATTCACTATGCGTTTTCCCATAAATTATAACAATTTAATAAGAAATAGCAACAGGAAGTAAAACGAGTTTTACCAGTAGACCGGCAAAAAACAGGTAGACTGGGAAGATATTACATTTATCGATCAACTATTTCGTCTTCACAAACTTACTGTCCGTTTGAAATGGCATTACACATATGATGAAAACACCATCAAAATACTTCTTTGCTTTTACTTTTCTTGTTTCTTGAGAGTGTGGGTGTGGGTGTGAATTAAGAGAATTTAAGTTTATCCGCACCCACACCCTCAATTCTTTTTTTCCTATGTTTTGTTATATCTTTGATATTGATTCATTACTCTATTTCAATCAGTTTTCGAATATTTATAAAATACACTATTGATTTACGCAAGAACTTTTTTATCAATACGCATATTAGAAACGAGATAAAAAAAATCGATTTTAATGGACTTTTACTTGTTAACTTATAAATTCTATGAAAAATAAACTTAAACCATCTTAAAGGATTTGAGTCTAGATGTTAGTTGATTATAATACTCTCGTATCTATAGTTACAGCCCATCCTCAAGATGGCTTATCATTATCAAGGTAGTACTCTTTAGTATTATTTATAATTTGTCACGCACATGCATTATACATGGTACGTTGCCTAAAAGGTTTTCTCTTGTTAACTAATTGCTTGTTTCTAATAATATCTAATTATTTTAACACATCAATAAAAGTTTATATGAGATGAAAGAATTAACACTAATTGTGACGTCATTTTCATATTTGCACTCTATAATGAAGAATAACACACTTTTAATCCACATCATTGGTCCTTAATTAATGTAACACAATAATTTTTTATTCTTTTTATATACAGGAAGGATGTAAGAAAACAATGTAGAAAAAAGTAGAAATTCTATCTCTAGTATATATATTAGTGCTCTGACGACAATGCAAGATATGAAAAAAAACGTTTCAGTTTAGTGAGTGCAATTGAATCGATGTCTGATACGACTGCAGCAACGTTGGCTATCATACAAGCCATTCAGAATGCTCAGCTTGCTCTTGTTCGAATAACCACACCAATTTTGCTTATTCTTGGCAATATTGGCGAGATTCTAAACATTATCATTTTTGTTCAGCATGTCTTTCGAACTAATTCTTGTGCCATATATTTCCTTGCTGCTTCATGTACACAATTGTTCTTTATCAACTGCACTATTCTTCTCAATGGTCTTTCTCTCGGTAAGTTTGCAAACATTTGATGATCTATATACTTATTATGATTATGTAGGCTATAATGTCGATCCAGCGCAAACATCGCTGGCCTTTTGCAAGATCAAGTTCTATCTTACATATATTACGGCTATTCTACCACCAAGTTTTATGGTTTTAGCTTGTATCGATCGATTGTTATTGAGCTCACGAAGTGCGACAGCACGTTCATGGAGTCAACCACGATTTGCCTATCGATCGATAGGTTGTGTATCTCTATTCTGGATACTCTTTTCCATTCATAGTTTATTTGGCTCCACCATTTTTTCAAGATTAGGCTATACACAGTGTTACATTCAGCCAGGTTCCTATACACTCTTTGTAGCTTTATATTCAATCATCATCAATTATTTTTTACCACCAACACTCATGGCTATCTTTGGTTTACTTACCATTGCTAATATTCGACAAACACAAAGACGAATTCATCCAATGACAAGAGCTGGGTATTTGCATCGAAAAGATCGACATCTTTTACGCATGTTACTTTTTCAAGTACTGGTCAATATTATATGTGCGATACCAGGAGGAGGTTATCAGGTATGAGTTGCTTCAATTTTGCCATATTAGAAAGTAACATAACAATCTGTTATTTTAGTTGTATAATGTAGTATCAACCAATTGGCAAAAGAGCGCTGTTCAAAACACTTGGGAGTTGTTTTTCTATGCATTGGCATTAACTCTGTTCTACATTCCGAACTGTACTGGCTTCTACATTTATACTCTAACAGCGAGTATATTTAGGCAAGAACTCAAGCGAATAATAATACAATGCTATCGTCATTTCTTTCCTCGGAAACAAACACGAACAGCAGCGGTGATGACCACTGGCATATAAACACAAAATGGAACTTATCTTATATATTATTTTATTCAAACTGTTCTTTTTCTGTCAATATATTGTATCTTTTTGTTGTCTGTATGTTCCATTTAGCTAAATGTACTTATCATAAAATGTTCTATCTGAAAATGAAAAATTCTATTGTCAAAAAAAAATATATTTATTTTTCAAAAGATTCTTCATGTGATCCTCTGTCAAACTGATTTGCTTGCTAAACGTCGAAAAAAAAGTCGAAATTGAAAAAAGTCGAAAAGCAAAATGTCGAAAGAAGAAAATGTCGAAAATACTTAGATGTCGTCATTGACCAGTATCGATGTTTGTTCTAATCATTTTTCTCGTATTTTCTTTTGGCTTCTTCTAAAATCGTTATGTCAACTAGTCAGAGTCTGGGTGTGGGTTAAGAGACGATTAACACCCACACTCACACTCAAACCTACACCCGCACCCACACCCACACCCTGTCATATATGATTCGATGCATACTCATTCATCTTTTTTCCACATGATCATTAATGTTCCCGTTATATGCCACAAGTATTTATTATTTTCTTATTACTTATTACTAGCAGAGATGTCCATCGCGGTTGAGAATCTGCCGCTGCCGCGCCGCGCCGATATTGTAAAAAAGCTAACGCGCCGCTGCCGCGCCGCTGCCGCGCCGCGACTATAATAAAAAGAAGTGTGCCGCGGCGCTGCCGCACCGCGCTCCTGTAAAAAGTTGCCGCTACCGCGACAGTATGATAAAAGTTGCTGCCGCGCCGCCGCAGTTTTGGAAAAAAATCTGCCGCTGCCGCCGTGGCGTTCGCGGCGCAGCAGCGGTAGCAGCACCGCCGCCATGGACATCTCTGATTTCTAGTAACAAGTAATAGAAAATAAAAGTAACGTAGCATCTCTACTTCTTGTATAGATTCGATAAAAAAAAACATTAAGAAGAATTCTTTTTCTTCTATTGCAGGTAAAAATATTCTACGCAACCTTGTATATTGGATTTTTCTCTTTCATCTGTTCTCTTGTTTTTCTTCCTTGTTTTTCTTTCACCCCTTTTATTAACCATTTTACCCACGTCATGACACATTATATATACTCGTGCAAAGTATCAAAATTTGCATTTGTTGATTACTTTCACACTTTTATACCTTTAACTTTACCTTCAATAAATTCATTCTTTTTTTTCTTTTATATATATGCAAGCATCTTAAAATAGATAAATTATTACTCATACTCGACTAATATATGCCGTCCATTATTTTGCCCCTGGTATTTGTATTTTTAACTAATTTTCTCATTCAACCATTGGTATGCGTTTTGCCTACTGATTTACCAAATGTTGAGCTTGATGATATTGGATTACTACAATATGAATTTCCATCAATGATTGGCAAAATCAAAATGATTGGTAGGTTTTAAAAATTGATTATATAAAGTTCATTCGAGTTGTTTTTTTTCGCTAGTAAATCAACTTCATTGTCCAAAAGGATGGGAACATTTTGGTGGTTCATGTTATTATTTATCTAAAATTAAATCAATATCAACTCAAGCTAATCATACATGTAGTATTCTAAATTCAAATCTAATGCAAATACGAAATACAATTGAATTATTTTATGCATCTTATATTTTAACTAAAAATAATTTATCTACATTAATGATTCATATCGAACCAAATTTATTAAAAGGTAACCAAATATTTTTCTTTCGATTTCGTTTTGTTATCTTAGAAGAAAAACCATTTTAGGAATTTTAATAGATGATCAAGATCAATGGCAACTTATGAAAAACAAATTTCGTGAATTATTTATTCGAGATTATAAATTAAAAGAAAAATTTATTGATGAATTGAATGAAGCTGGTTTGCGTATATCAAAACGTTCAAAAAAAATAAAACAAACTGTTACAAATTCAGATACTTATAATGATCATAATGATGAATATGAATATGATAATCTGGATTTAGCAGATGAAAAACAAATGAATAATATTCAAGGAATATGCGATCGATTAGAATGGAATTTTATAAATAATGGTTCTACAGTTTATATATTAAAAACTTCTTTAATATCAAATAAAATGATTTGTTCATTGAGTAATGTCGAATCTAATATTGAATATAAACATATTTGTGAAACAGGTTTGTAATTTTTTTGATTATGAAATGAATCATCTCTTTTATACCTAATCATTCTATAGTACTCAATTTCTGCTTTGAAAATAACAAATGTGGCAAACATGGTCGCTGTATAAATACATTATCATCTTTTAAATGTTCTTGTTCATTTCTATACGATGGTCTTCTTTGTGAAAGAAGTAAGATTTATTTTTTTGCAAAAGAAAATATATCAGTATTTCTTAGTCTCAAGCCAAGGTAGACAAATCATAATTGGTCTTATTCTTATTTTTGTACTTTATGGATTATCAAGACAACCAATTCGACGGGGACTCGTATTCATTGTTAGAACATTTATTAAGTAAGTTTATCAAATTAATGGATAATAATTATGATTTATCTGTTTTTATCATAGTTTTTGTAGATGCCGTTTTAAAATACATCAACATAAAAAACGAAATAAAGAAAATAACACTGAAAATCATGAAGAGGAGCAAAAACTATATAATATGAATCAAGCTCGTCAAATTGTTTCTGTAGAAAAAAGACGATTAACGTAAGTTATTGTATTATAGTATAACCTCTCTATAGTGGTCACTTTTGGAAGGTTTTCGATTTTTTGTTATGAAATCATCGTTACAATTACTACAGTGTATCGCTTCATGAGTAGACAAATAAATATGTTCAATTCTTTCTTTTAGTTTATCAGAAACATCTCCTCGAAAGAAACGTTCTCTTGCTCGATTTATTTGGGTTGGTGGATTAAGTATATTCTTTTTAGTATTATTGCTTTCTCTAACAGCAACAGTACAATTAACATTATTTAAACATGATACAGTTAATGATACAGTTAAATTAGAAACAAAATGTAAAATTCTATCAAATAATAAAATGACAACTTACGCATTTGCTCCATTAGCACTTGCTTTAATAATCATTTTTTCTTGGACAATTAAACGAGAAAACAAATGTCTACATTTACGTAATGATCGATCAGCTAAAATTTTTTTAAATATTTTATAGAGTTTTTTCATAGGTTTAATATCACCAATTGAACCATTCCGGATAGAAAATCGTTTTACGACAGCAACAGTTTTTGGACTTCTTGCATTTGAATTATTACAAAAATTTGAAGGATTGTTATTTAATGGAATGAATCTATTAAATGATGGTATACTGACTGCATTATTAGAAATAGTAACTATTGTTCTTATTGGGTAAAAAATATTTTAGAAATGAAGAAAAACTAAGTAATGTTATTTGCTTTAGATTGCGATATTATCCCATACTTGCTTCATTACAATTACGTAATATTATTGGGCGATTTTTAATCTGTTTATATATATTAGGTAATATTATCTATACAATCATACGAGAAGGAGCATGTATGAGTTCTTTACCTATGTCAAAATTTGATTCAATTTCAAAAGAAACTAAACTTCCAACAGTATGTTAAAGAATTACTTGATATTGATAAATAAATTTCTAATTAAATCTTCTTTAGGAACTTAATACAAAATTCTTTATTATTTTTGGTTTAATAAAAAATATTCCATATTTTATTTTACTTTCATATATTACTGCTGAATTATTTCTACGTTTTGCATATGATTCCATATATATTCCAATTAAGAAAAACCAAAGTATATGGTCATCATCTATTACACAATCTGATGAATATTCATTTGCAAAATATTATGTAACAAAATTATTTCGAAGAAATCCTTCTTTTAATCAACAAGTCTATTCAAAAGATGAATCATATATTAAAAAATGTCTTCATTCAATTTATCATTGGAATAATGATTTTCATTTTACAACAATCGCTATATGTACATACACAGTAGCTATTATTTTTCTCTATTATTTATCATATACAATTATTTTTCTATATATACCATTTGTAAACTATTATACTGGAACAATATTTAATATTAGTAAGACATTTTATCTTTATTCATTGGAATTTATAGTCATAAGTGCAGTTATTACGAGTGGGATAATCTCACTTCAATTGTTTAGTGGAATAAAGAATTATGAAAAACATAAGTTACAATTATTTAAAGGTATACATGTAGATATTCCACCAGCAGTTAATTTAAAACCAAATACAATCCTATTAAAATCACTTTCTTATTTTGGTTTTCTTGTTGGTCATATGGCATGTGGCTTTATAATATTCTTTCATATGATCATTTTCATATTTTATGCAATTCAAATAATATCTTTACATATACCTTATATTGAATTATTACTTAATGTAATTGTACCTGTATTTATTCTTTATCTATTAATAATGGTTGGTAGATCCACAGTTGAAAAATATTTTTTTATTCAAAATATGAAAGAAGAAAAAGTTTATGAAAATTTTCTTTATTTTTCTTTTATTATTGGTAAGATTTATTTTAATTTAAATAAGTTAAAATATATAAAAGAATTTTATTTTTATTAAGATTGTTTTCTTGGTTTTATTTCATGTATTATTCGTTTAATGAAAGCCATTTTTCTTAATATAATTTATATGTCAAGACTTGATTGTAGTTTACATGGAAGATCAACAGAAAAATTCGGTAGAATACTCGATTTTATATAAAAAATAAACCAAATTCTTTAATTTAGATCTTGGCTTCACTGTATATATCTCATATTTACATATGGAAGTTGCTCATACAAATCCAGTGATGCTCGGTGAGTTTTGATAAACCCAAAAAATTTTATTTTATTTTTCTTAGCTTTTTGTTCTTTATTGTACGATGATATTGTTCAACGACGTCCAAAATTTGATGATGACGATGAATCATTATCGAGAAAAACAATAGTACATACACAAAAAGCACGTGGATTTCACGAAATTAGAAGATATAGACAATCTCGTTTTCGCTGGTTTCTTGCATATACTCTAATACATAATCCCTATTTATTTGGTCTGAGACAACAACGAAGAAAAATAAGGTATATTTATTGTTGATTCATTTCTTTTAGAATTATAGAACATTATTTACCTTTATCATTAAGTGTTAATGCCCAGCAAGACAATACATATCTTTCTACTGATGATAATTCGCAACGATCATTAAATAACTTTCCTTCTCTATCCACATTCAATGTATCAGACATTTAAATCTTATTGTTATGTAATATTTTAGCCATGAAAAAAGTTTTTTTTCTAACAATTAAATAAAAACAACATCATTTTTCGATTCTGATCTCATTTGTGTAAAACTTTCTGCCATTCTGAGGGTATATGTGTGGGTGTGAATGTTTGTCTTTTCTTTTTCACACCCACACCTACACCCTCAAATCATTTTTTAATTCAATTTTTATTAATAAATTTTTTTCAAATCAGACAAAAATCTTTTTAACATTTGTTTTGTTCAAAACAATTCAGAATTACAATAGCATATTTATTTTTCTTTCATAAAAGATATTTTGGCACATAAAATACAAAATAATATTTATTTATACGAGAAAATTTATTTTATTTTCAAAAAGAAATCAATTATTCTATTGAATTAGTTTTCATTCCCATCAATCTTTAAAATATTTGTTTTATCATTTATCTTAAAGGCATATGTGTCAGTAGCATTTTATTATTGTCAAACATTGACATCCTCAAGATGGAATATCAATCGAAACTTGTCTTAACTTCCAAGTTGATGAAAATTCTTAAGCTCTTTTTCACAAACTACATCTATATATTGAATATGCACGATAAGATGAAGATAAATCGCAGATGAATCTTAGAATTTATTTCCAAGTTGTAAATATAGTGAAAAATACAACTGATTTTATATCACATCTTGAGGGTGTGGGATGAGTGTAGGCGTGAATGAAGAAACCAACAACGCCCACTTTACCTTCTTGATGGATGATATACCAATCTCTCATCCATTCAACTGCATTGTCATGTTTATTATCATCTCTCTCGTTCTCCACATAGTCATTGTGTGTTACTCTTTTTTATTCATTTTTTATATTGATTCAAAAAAACTGAATTGAAAAACTTGTGATATTTTGTAATTATTTCGATATAAATAAAAATTTTGTATGTCTCATTTTGAATTTTTGTTTTATCGATTAAATTTTTCTAACTGTTTTCTGGAAGAATTACATTTGATGTTTCGGGTATCACTGCTGATGTCGACGTGGGTGTCGAGCTGAATGATGCACACTCGACAACTAACTATTTTATCAAAAACTACAAAAATCTCCTCCTCTATCATCATCAGCCGTCAGCATAGAAAGATAATTACATTTCATACACGTGGAAAAGTGATCATACTGAGATATGCTGCGAATCTTTCAAAGAAATATATTGATGAATGTGTATATAATAAATGAAACATATCAGACTAAAATAAAACAATATTCGATATTAAATAAACTCTAAAGAAAAAAATTCTCAATCATCTCAAAACTTATTTATTACATGCAAACAAAGGTGTTTTCAAATATTTTTTTTGTAAGAATGATTATCTGATCAATTGATACGCAGTATTGTATCTATATTTTCTAATGGGTCAATTCTTTGATATCAGAAGGACGACGCCTACCTTCAGTATGTTCCCTTCTGCACTTATTTGATTCTATTTGGTCACTTCGCTGTTAGATATTTAAGAAATTGATGATTTGAAGGAAATAAATCCATCTTAGAACGAGAATAAAAGAATAAGAAGAATGATGACAGACTCTAATCTCAAAAAGAAGAAAAACAGAGATTAACTAAGATTTTTTATTTATCAATGTTGTATATATTTTTTATATTATATATATCAAATCAAAATAATATTTCAATAAATTTATTTTTGTTTTATTTGATTTCATATTCTTTATATACTGGTAATAACAGAATACGAATAAGATAAAATGACAATATTTAGTAGCAATATATACTCTTCATCTACCTAGCTGTTGTTTTCTTTCTTTTCTAAATTCGTTTGTGTGACGGATTTTGATTCGTCCATCATTTATCTCTTTCTTTCTCTTCATGTCAACTGCCTTTGTTCTCTTCGCATGCATCTATAAATAGCTATGCTATCGTGTTGTAAGTCATTCAGTTGGTCAGTTATTTCTGATTCACTTTCCTTTCGACTCCTGTTCATCTTGTTCCCTTTCTTTAAATATATGATAGAATAAAGGATAAACATCAACACTTCTGTCATAGTATGTGATTCAGATTCAGACGCTTGGATTATTTATTTCATTCTTTTCGTTAGACTTTTCTCTTTCTTTTTCAAACTATCTGATCAACATACGTTTCAACATAAAACGCATGATAACAACTTGTACTAATGTCTGACAAAATGATTTCTTCTTTACTTACACTACCGGTAGAACTTACATACCGGATTCTGGATAATATGGACATATTAACCATTCTATGTTCAATGCGTAATGTTTGTGCACGCATTAATCAAATTGTAGATACATATTATCAATATCAGGTATAGTTTTTCTCTATTTTAATTATTGATTTTCAAAATATTCATCACGATCATTATTAGATAAAAAGAAATATGCAGAATATTTTTTTATAAATTCAACAATGTATAAATTTTTAATCGATGAGAAAAATTATTATTTCTAGTGGACAAATATCTTCCAGGGTAAAAGTAGTTTTTCTTTCCTTTCTGTTTATGTATTAATACTTTAATCATTTCCACTTGATGTTCGTTTCCATTTCAGCAGCGTATCGATATAAGTAAAAAAATAAAGAGCTAATTTATCTGGCCATTTCTTCGTGTTCACTAAATATTGTTATTTTTCTTCAGTTGAAATTAAAGATAATATCGGTCAATTTCCTCAATAATTGTTTCACATGCAAGATGTTTATCGATGACTTATCTTATTATAATATACTAATCACTTTTGTCAATATATATCCTCAGTACTTTTTTGATTCATCATAATGATATATATGAATATAATTTATCAAAAATAATTGTTTATAAACTGCAATATATAAGATTACTCGAACAACCTGTAGATTTTGAAGATTGAATTATGAGTCTTTTCATCATTCGAGCTTTCTTTCCACTTCGTATAGAACACCACTACATTGAATGTCGAACAACGTTGTATTACTGATCAAGAAGCACAACATTTAGCCAACGTCCTACAAGATAACAAAGTAACATATTTCCCTTATATTTGTATTCTAGCGATCACTCATTATTTTACATAGACACTCACTACATTCAATTTCTGCGAGAACAACATCTATTTACGAGGAGCACAAAGTCTTTTCAATGCTCTCAAAAGAAACAACGTAACATTCTTTTCTTGTTTTCTTTATTTCATCACTTATTCATTATTTCACATAGACACTTACTACATTGAATCTTTGTTGCAGTGATATCGGTGATCAAGGACTACAATATTTAACCGAAATGTTACAAGAAAACAAAGTAATACATGCATTTCATTTTTTTCTTATTTTATCAATCATTGGTTATTTCGCATAGACACTCGTCACACTAAATCTCAATCGGAATTGCATCAGAGATGCAGGAGTATGTTATCTTGCCAACGCTCTACAAAAAAATGAAGTAAAATTCTTCTAGCACTTTTTTTATCTTATCGCTCGTTCATATTTCATACAGACACTCATCGCCCTGTACCTAGAATGTAATGTGATAGGTCCAGCAGGTGCAAAACATCTTGCTAATGTTATATAAAATAATAAAGTAATATTCTTGTCATATTATCTTATTCTAATACATCAACTATTCCACATAGACACTCACTACAATCAATCTCTTCGACAACCGGATCTGTTCACAAGGAGCACTAAGTCTTGCTAATGCTCTCAAAACAAACAAAGTAACATTCTTCTCACATATTTTCTTAATCCTATCATTTACTGATTGTTTCACTTAGACACTTACCACACTGAACCTCGGGAACAATGAGATTCATGAAGGAGTAGAGTATCTTGCCGATGCTCTACAAGATAACGATGTACATTCTTTCTTCATTTTTCTCATCCTATTATTTACTCGTTGCTTTATACAGGTACTTACAACATTAGATCTCGGACAAA